>CABFOW010000334.1:280051-308312 GCA_902141385.1 Timema californicum | reverse complement strand
CGTGTCTAAATATGTGAGATCGGACACTTTACGTTTTTACTTTCTTGTGAGAGGGCGTAGAAAGCTAATTTTTCTAAAGCGGTTGTTCTAAAAAATGTTACATTACCTTTAACCAATAAAAGTTATTTAAGTATGCCCATATTTGGATCCTCTACAGTTCTTTATGGGGTACATCAAATTACAAGGGGGATCCGGACCCTCCAAAACCCTCCCTTTTCACGCCTTTTTTTGCCGGGACTTTGCTAGTACACTTTTCCATCCCCACCCACTCTTTTCCCTTCTTCCCCTCCGATATCCATTTGACCAGGCAAACAGAAAACTAAATAATAGGCCGATGTGAGCTACTGGCTACTACCAGTACAGTTCCGTCAAGCCTGGCTTTAATTGGACACAGCCCACGAGCTGCCCGTGATATTAAGTCAATTTTCACAAAATAATAAAGTATATTATAATTTTTTCCCGCATTTACATTATCCTTATTTTAAATATTCAAAGCGTTTCCTTCTAAAAAAACACAACAGACACTGTCTAAACAAAAGCTATTAAACAACCCTTAAAGAGTTCTGACCATGAACGCGGTCCATTTTCTACATGACCCGAGTGTACGATAAAAGCCAAAGCTTATACCCTGAATGTTTGATGACGGCTGTGAGATCCGGCAGCCACTTCCTTTATCCGCCATCACCTGTGGGCGATGTGAGTTCTGAAGACAGACTGTGGTAAGGGCAGTTCCCTCCTTCCTCCTCTTGGTGAATATTTCACAACGATTGCCTCTCTCTTTCTCTCTCTCTCTCGTGTGTCTTATGTAACCATCCCATTCTTTAACCACAAGGGTGACGATAAATAACAGCCGTATTCAAGGTATCAACAATTCAATGATTCAGATTCACACCACGTCGAAGGGCTTCATAAACGCAAAGTATTGGGTGAATTTTTTCTTCTTTTTTTTCTAAGTACCACGTCTAGCTACCCGTTTGGTTTTTTCTAAGTACCACGTCTAGCTACCCGTTTGGTTTTTTCNCAAAGTATTGGGTGAATTTTTTCTTCTTTTTTTTCTAAGTACCACGTCTAGCTACCCGTTTGGTTTTTTCTAAGTACCACGTCTAGCTACCCGTTTGGTTTTTTCTAAGTACCACGTCTAGCTACCCGTTTGGTTTTTTCTAAGTACCACGTCTAGCTACCCGTTTGGTTTTTTCCGCCTATGTCCTGATAACTATAATGTGTTAGGAATTAGTAAGGTTGAATTTAGAGGAATCATGTAGAGAGAGAGAGAGAGAGTGGAGAACAAATTAGGAAAAAAACCTCTCCTGTACATCCGACTCGGATTCGATCCCGATCTTTCAGCTACCCGTGCTCTAGCCTATTTTGAAATTGACGCCTTAGAGATTAGACTCTGTGGCCATAGAAGTAGGTAGGCCTCTGCTAATTCTGGCTCTAATAAATTAAATATTTTAGAAAAAACGATCTTAATAGTAATAATAATACTTAGCACCGCATCTTACTACCCGTTCGGGTTATACTCTTAAATACTAATTACGCTAATGGGCTAGGACGTGGGAAGGTTGAATATAGAGGAAGTGAACCCCCACTTGCGTGGAGGGAGAGTGGAAAACTGTTAAGGGAAAACTACCCTCAGTTCACACGAGCGAGATTAGAACCTCGATCTCCCCATCCTCGGCAGTCTAGCTCAATAGGAAGCTAGCGCGTTAGCTAACTACGCCACCGAGGTGGGTCAAAAAAACAAAATCTTGAATTGGTGGGCTAGCGAATAAAAATAGGTCAGGTTCATCAAGTCTGGTTTGTTAGTGACAAAGAGGTTCGGATTCGAGTCCCTCCCGGGTAGAATGAAATAATTTTACCAACAAAATTTTTCTCATTCGCCTACAAGCAGACGTGGATAAATTTCCTTTAAAACTCTACCATCTTCATTCATATCCTATCACCTTGATTAAAATAAGCACAGTTTGAATAGGTATATAGGAAAACATTAATATAAATAAATAGTGCCTATATATTTTAATTGTAATCTAAATGTATTTGAAATCATCGTAGGCATTAAATAATAATGGAGGCTATCAAAAGTAATTTAAAAAGCATTAGATTCTGTAATTTACTCAAATAAATAAATCAAAGTCATATTATAATCTGTCTGACACAAGTAAGCATGTTTGAAAAATCGGCTGATTTTAAAGAGCTCTCTCTAACGGCTTTATAAATAAATTAATGGATTTAAAATTGCTATAATTCTGTCAAATAAATCTGTTTTCGTTGATTATAACAAACATTAAACTTAGAACATAATTTGTAAAATATATGTAGTGACTACTGGCATAGAAGTATGGGACATTTTTTAAATAACAAGCAGTAATTACCTTGGCGAGAGAAAAGATTAATTATATTTTAAAGAAAATATCAAGGGTTTATTAATTTTCGATACAACTATTGATTTTAGTTATAAAAAAATATGTTTTCTCATACGCAACATTAACTTTTACTTAACATTACATCTTGTTTTTCAATGTTTGCACCGTATCTATTCAACAGGAGAATCCGCACACTAATGGCTCAGGGGAGAGGAAGGGATAATTTAAAGTAGACGTTCCCACATCTGTGTAGGAGGAGAAAGTTAGCTCACTTAGGTTAAAAAAACACCTTCAGGATACCTGACATACATTCTAATTTTGAATTGGTAGTGCAATGACTTACAATACAGTTTTCCGCGAGAGTGATGTAGGCCTACTTGGTCATGTGACCTTCAATTATGATCAATAAATACATAATTTACTATAATGTTAAAATCAAGGTATAGTAACAATTTTCTCTAGATTAGAAAAAACTCATTCGCAATAGTTGGAATATTTTTTAAAATTTCAAATAAATGTTGTATAAGATATTTTTATTAAAACATGTATTTTTTGGCAATATGAGTGGAATATTAGGATTGTATATTGATCCCGAATTTATATCTAATAATAGTTTTTTAAGATTTGACCACAGGTGATAGACATTCCTGAAAAAAAAACGTGATATTAATAGACCTCAGGATTACGCATCGTTTATGGGAGTATATGATTCAATCCGATATTCATATGCTTTCCGTAACTACCAGATGGGTACTGGAGGAATTTCACCTCACAACGGTAATCTAACTCAGCCAGGTTCACTAATTTACGAGAATGTGGTTCATACACGTAATAAATGATGCTCTGATACTTGAATGACAGCAGTAATAATTATTGCCATCTACATGCACTCTCACATGATTGAATATGATCGTTACCTTAATAATGCTTATTTACTCTAATCATTCAGGGGGACTGATTAGGTGTGAGGCGTTAATGACCCTTCTTGTGTCAACGTGCCTCAAAATGCCAATAATAATAATAATAATAATTTGTGGATTATTCGTCACACAACCAACCAGTTTTTCACTACCATTCGTGTTTGTGTTAGATGAGTTCAAGTGCGTAAGAGTTAATATTTATTTAATTGTAAATACAATTTAATTTTCGTATAAAGATCCTTATAACAATACAAACATAAAATTTTAGCAGTCAACTGTGGTAACACTACAATGTCATATTATTGTTTATAAGTGTTGTTATTATCAATCGAAAGTAGCCACTTCAAATCACATCACATATCTTAAGAATACGTGAAAGTCAATCCATTATCTTTTATATCTTTCAAATAAGGCTCTTACTATGAAAATAGGACTGTAGTAGCGTTTATATATACCAGATAAGGTTCTTATTATGAAAACTAGAAATGTTACTACAATACAAATGTCAGATAAGATTCTTTCTATGAATATTGGACTGTAGTAGCTTTTCAAACTTTCAAATGCGATTTATACTGAATAGTAAACTAATGAATCCTATACAAATGTTAAAAATACTCGTTAGAGTCATACTTATTTTTTGTCAACGTGTCTTACTATCTGTTCAGGTTATACGCACATGTTCTACAGTAGCCCCATGACTTCTTTGGTGCTGAATGACAGCTCACAGCTGACAGCTAAATGCTTTGAAAAGTTACCAGACTAAATTATATATCCCTACGCCGAACCATATGATATGCAGAAACATGTGTTTAGCATCTGTCAGAAGTCAGCTGTGAACTGTCAGTCAGCACCAAAGAAGCCATGGGGCTACTGTAACTACACTAATTTTATGAGTATGAGTAAGATGTAATTTAGAGGAAATCTACCCGCATTTGCGTGGAGAGAAGGAAGGAAATAGAGTGACTGGTTAACCATTTAGGAAAGAAAATCCTCAATACACCTGGATTGGATATGAAGCCTGATTTACTCGTAAATAGGAAACCAGACTAAACAATTATAAACAATTCCGCGTGATCCCTAATATGATTATCTTAGGTATCCATGGCTCGATGCTAAATAGTACCTAAAAAAATATCATATTTGGCTATGGTGTCTTAATGTGCACCGAATATCTTTCCTTTATATAAAAATGGACACATCTTGTTATAATTTGATAAGCCCGTTTCCGGTAATAGAAATTACGAGGAAATGACTGAACAGATTGTGACAAACGACCACTCATTTTAAATATTAGTAGTCCAGGGTGTCGGGAAAAATATTAGTTTTAACACGAAAACCCGATTTTCACAGAGAATTTTCAGTTTTTCATTCTTTGTTTAGTCACTATGTAAACCGTCATTGGTTCCATGGCTGTAAATCTTTAAATAAAATATCTCTCTTTGGCTAAAAAATAATAACTCAATCTTTATTTGTTGGTCTGAACACATCACAATTTTCTATTTGGATGAATATTTCACTTTGTATGCTGGTCATAATTAATGGATAGTTGCCTTTGGCGAGTAAATCTTCAACTAGAAAGTTGAATCAGGCTTCATTCTACAGAATGTTTCCCAGTAAAAAAAGAAATGAAATATATTTTAGCACGATAATTATCATATATCGCTGCAACGAGCCACTAATTTACTTGAAACTCGTAACATATGTGGAACAAAATAATTTCACATCCCTACAAAGAGTATAAATGAAATAATATAAACTGTTACATAAACATTGATAAAATATAAATATCTTTGCCTACTAAAAAAACTTGATAATCATTCTCACATTCTCAAAGTACTCCATAGAAAATATAGAAAATATTCGCTTATAGATAAGAACTTATTGGTTTTATTAAAATATATTTCAACTAAAATATTTCGTATTTAAAATAATTTGGAATAGTTGACTAAAATTGGAATTTTCTGCTTATGTGACTTACCCTCAGATTCATTTTCACACCAAAATGAAAATACCGTTTGGTTTGTAATGTTAAACAGTGTCTATATACAAAATTTAATGAAAATCTTTAAAGATTATTTCAAGAAAATCATGTCTTCTCTTTTTTCCCTTCGGTAAATTACAATAATTTTAGGGTTGATTATCTAAATTCTAAAAATTCGTGAAGTAATCTTGTAAAAACTCCGGAAACAAAGTTTTAGCCCGATCTGTGAAATTGTTTCGGCTCTATACCGAAATATAAACAGATAGAAGGCATCGCTAAAAACACCTTTTCAGTCTCAAGGGGTCATGAAACGTCGATATTTATCAAAATCTCGAGTTCAATTTTCTTTTTTTACAATAAAAATACTTCTTTCTTTGAGGGGTCGAAAGAAAGTAAATAATTCAAAGCCCAGAGAGATTTGTAGGAATAAATTTACTATTCTAAGTCAAGCTAGTCTATAATTTAGAGGCTTCCATACATTTGTGTAAAGTACTACAACATAATATAATTGGACTCTACTCTAAATAAACAACAAAATTAAATTTTAGTTCCTTAATCTCAAAAATAATGTTTATTTTGTCAATTTTTAAACATTACCTGCTATCATTGTTATTTTAAAGTTTTTAAAGTATAACACTTTTAAAGGTAAAACAGAAGTTTTTTTTTAAATTTTCCTTTGAAAAAACAAACCTATCCTGAATATAATGACACATTAGTATGTGTCAAACAACTAATAATAAAATTGTTAAAATTTTATTTAATGGTGATAAAATCTCAACAATTTATTTCACGTTTCTGAGCATAATTATCTTTGGAATAAAAAATATTTTTACATGTTTAATTTGAAGCTTAAAATTAAATATTTACTTTAAATTTTAACACTTTAAAAACTTCTACATTATTCCTATTGTGAATTGCGATAAGCATAAATAATCACCATTTAAAGTAAGAGTGGAAAAAACAGGCAATTTGTTCGCATGGTCTAAGACATCCGTCTCGCAATAGACTGTGTAATACTATCGGTTATTCTCGCCGCGCTTTGGGCGTCAATTATAACAATATCAGTTTATCGCACCTTCTTTGGGTGTCGATCGTAATAATATGTGATCAATCACCCCGCTTCGGGCGTCGATTGATTCACTGCGGATTAATTCCCTGTTTAATGCTGTGATGATTTTAGGTTGTATTAAGCTCCGTGATCGAGCACCTATCATCACTGTACGGAAAATATACCGTTTAATCAGCTGTCTATAGCCCCGTGTTTGAGAACTAATTAAATCGGTATATTAATATAATTAAAGAAAGAGAAATGTTGATGGCTGTTATTTCACACAAGGTTTATTTATATTACACCAGTAAATTACTTGCACATATTTCAATTAAATGTTTTATACCACTGCACACTTGTGATATTGATGTGATTTATGTTAGACTGTGACTGACTTGTGCGTGAGCGGGATCTCGGTGTAGATGTTTTGTCCCGGAGATCCGGAGATGCCTTTAACATAGGCACAATGGTTTATATATGACCTACCCCTTGCATTTCTCTCCCCTTTTCAAAAGTGTAAAATCCAACTAATAGAAAGAGTCCTGGCGACAGGTTTTGTGAAGGCTAGCTTCTTATTGGTATAGAGAAATGGCGTCTTCTGCCAAATACTATGAAGTTGTTCCCTTTAACAAGAATTGACGCAAGAGATATTTTAACAAGAAAGATGGTATAAAAAATATATTTTAGGTGTGAAGTCCTTTTCAGATTGTTTCTAAGAAACGCATTTTTCTTCATGGATAAATCTTAAAAGGATACTCTACCTATATTACTTTAAAGAAAAATTACCTTCATCCATGACTTTTTACATAATTTAGATTAATCCAAATCAATATCATTACAACTGGATCACTGGTGGGTGGAGGTTTAGATTAAAATCACGCCCGGGTGTCCTTTGGATATTTTTATCTGTGTGAATTATAATCTTTTTTCGTTCCCTTTAGACGCCAAGGTGGGAGCTTCTTTCTTAATAGCTACTGCTTAGATTAAGTCGTTATTATCTATGGTATTTATATTACAATATTTATACATACTCGTGGGCCCTTGGAGAGAGGAAGTATTGTGATGGTAAAAAATATTGATTTTTATATGTTTCATGAACACGAAAAGTTTTTTTCGTGATGCCAGCTGTCTGTCTATCTGTCTGTCCGTCTGTCTGAATCATCGCATAGATCAAACAAATTTTATTAATTGGGCTAAAAATATGTATCTTGGGTTTTCATAAGTTTCTTTGGAGTTTTTTTTTGTGGAATTAGCTATATAAGTCTAAAAAAGGGTAGTTTAGTTGAGGTCGAAAATTAAAAACATTAATTTTCTCGAGATCCACTCAAACAAATTTGTTGAAATTCTTATAAAGGAACTGTTTAAAATTTAAAAAATAAACGACACATCTCCGTTTTCCTGGAAAATGACTCGGAGGTTACTTTACTTGAAGGCACATTTCAAATTTGCATCATATTTCAGCAACGTTTTAAGATATGAAGTAATTTACCATCGCAAAATTGTGTAACTGTTAAAAATAAACAAACTTCTAGTCGAAATATATTTTTTACTGAACCAATATTTTATAATCTATTAGAAAAAATATATATCTACACTTATAATATTATAAAGAGGAAAGATTTGATTTTTTGTTTGTTTGTAATGGATAAACTCAAAAACTATTGGACCGATTTTAAAAATTCTTTCACCAATATAAAGCTACATTATTAGCGAGTAACATAACTTATATTTTATTTTGAAAATTTAATTAATTCCTCATAAAAATCTCGATATTAACTCATATTTTATGGTAGATTCTATGATGATTCTTCAATAAGTGTGTTGAAAGTAATAATGCGGGGGAGGGGGGAGGGGTCTAGTTTTCTTTATAAATTGAGATGATGGAAATGGGGAATTGATTGTTATGATCTTTGTAGAACAGTTATGTCTTCATTTTTATTAGTGAGGTGGACCGTACCATTTATTTAAAAAAAGTAACAAACTACTTTTTCTCAACCTTTTTGACGTTACTTTTCTATTGAAACCAAACAAGTTCTTTATTCCGTGTACTGTATCACTTCATTTCATGTGCCACACAAGTCAATACTCTAGAAAACCTTTTTTTAAATGTACCTTTTGAGACGAACCAAGGACCTTTCAGCGTCGTTTGAGTTTACTAGGAAAGAAATCAAAAGCATATCCCAAGTAAAGTTTGGAAAAGGAGGAAGGATTTCAGAAAAGGAAGGAAATGAGTTGAAACGGGAAGTGACGTGTATTGATGGCAACTTTCTGGAAGAACAGTAAAAGAAAGGCGAGGACAAAGAAAAAGAAAAGAAAAAAAGAAGCGGTGATGAAGAGTAAATTCTGTACATTTGAAGTTTGAAATATCGTGATTTTTATTGTTGCTTTGGAAGTTTTGTATAAAACATTAAAATATATGTTTTTAATAACGATTACTTCTTTATGCAACTGTTTTCTAAAAGGTGCTAGGTATTTAAAAAAATAAATCAAACCACTTAAAAATATAATCTTCAAAATATCACCAATGTGATAAAATATATTTACTTCTTTGTGAAACTCTTTACTAAAATGTACGAGGTATTAAAAAAATCAAATCTCTAAGTAATGTAATCTTTAAAAATCACCGATGTGATTAAGTCATTTAAAAAAAATAGTTTTTGAGGTATTCTGAATAATAAGGTTTCCCTGATTATATTGTGGAGTTTAAAATTCACTTTTGAAGTTCAAGACTTGATTAGCATAATACTTTAAACTTGGGTTGGATAATCTTTAGAAGAAATATATTTACAATCTAATTTACATAATAAAGCATTATCTGACAGTTAGAAAAGTTAATATACTTGTATATACCATTTCACGTATTTATTTATACGTCAAATAATCTGATCCGAAACAGTTACCTTAGATAGTTATTATTAATACCTATAAAACAGCACTAATAATAATTATAGTATAGTAAAATGTTATCAATTTTTATAGTAAACAAGGTGACCTGGTGGTCTAGGGGTAAGGTGTCAGACTTATATGCTGAAGTCCGGGGTCCGATCCTCGGTCCCGGCAAAGATTTATCTGATTACCAAACCCTTCCTTCACCTCTGACAAGACATCTTGTGAATGTGAGGAATGCCAGGTCTCCGCCGTGGTTCGGATTCCACGTTAAACTGTAGGTCCTTCATTTCATCTCACAATCACCCTACCATTACACATTAGCGTAAGTGCGTATAGCCCGAACGGGTAGTAAGACGCGGTGCTAATAATAATAATAATATAGTAAACAATATGTTAGTAATGGAATAAGTTGGCCTTCTTAACAAATCCTACTATAGTAGTTATAAATGTTATCTTAGGGGAACTACTGTGTGATTGTAGTTATTTGATACAGAAAAATTTAATAGAGCTATTTTCATAACAAGCCACACTCTTTTTCTGACGCGTTTGACAAATGGTGACAACGTAAACATTTATATGATAGCTACATATTGCTATGTATTTAATCCTACCCGCCTCGGTGGCGTAGTTGGCTAAATCGCTTGTCATGTTGAGCTTGACTGCTGAGGATGGGAAGATCGAGGTTCTAATCTCGGTCGGGTGGACTGGGGGTGGTTTTTCCTAAATTATTTTCCACTCTCCCTCCACGTAAACGCGGGTTCACTTCCTCTATTTCAACCTTCCCAATTCATATTAGTACTTAAAGCGTATAACCCGAACGGGTAATAAGACGCGGTGCTAAATATTATTATTTAATTCTGGCTGCCGTAAAATGTTTTGTTCATAACTTGAAATTCTATAATTATTTAGATTCATATCATATAACATAACTACCATAGGCATGGCATAGAGCAGGTTCTGGCAACATGTCATCATCGTCATGAAAAGGTAAGCTTACCTGGCATTATTCCACTATGGTACAGCCTACAAGATAGAGTCGTAATGTAATCCGTCAAGGTAAGACTGCTTGCTTCCTTTCAGGGTAAATTGAGTGTACATATTATATATTTTATATAAAATCAGGGACATAAGTACTGAAGGAAACATTGAATTTAATGAATAGATAAAGAGATGTATAGAAAAATAAACAAAAGAAGGTTGGAGAAATAAAGGGTGATTTTAGAAGTTTTGATAAATGTAAAAATCGATTGAGACACAAAAATACAACTGGCCCCTGGGGTAGAGTATAGGTTATGTAAATTTAGTTTAAATTATTATTATTATTATTATTATCAGCACCAAATATTTAGAGTATAGGTTATGTAAATTTAGTTTAAATTATTATTATTATTATTATTATTATCAGCACCAAATATTACTACCCATTCGGTCTATACGCACTTACACTAATGTGTAATGGTAGGGTGATTGTGAGATGAAATGGAGGACCTACAGTTTACCATGGGATCCGAACCACGGTGGAGGATTGGCATTCCACACATTCACAAGTTGTGATTAATACATTTAGTTTAAACTCGTCCCTCAATAGGACACTCATGTGAGATGTAAAACAGATTCTATGTATAGTTGGTCAAATGGGGAGCTAGTGGATAAGAACATATCACAGGTACAAGTTTAACAATATCTGCTTACCTTGACAACATATCACTGAGAACCATTTTGTATTTAAATATCAACTCAAGCCAAGACTTTTAAAATTGTAGATATAAAATGACTAAAATATAAACTAATTCTTATAGCCACTACCCAGCGATGAATCAGGTTAACTACACTCAACGGATCATATTTATTTTGATCATGGAAAAGTGTTTTTTAACTCACTTCACCACATAAAATGGTTTAAATTATAATTTTATTAGAGAGCAGAGTTTATTGGAATAAATTTTTTTTATTCATTTGACTAGAAATATTTGTAGATCTAAATATGTATGTGCTGTGCGTTTATATGAGGTTTATTTTGAATGTGTAAATCTCTAACATAAATAAGTTAAAAGGCTCCGAGCGCTAATAAGAAATAAAATTATCAAAAAATAATATAAGTAAATCACACAAATCACTTTCAAATATAATTCAATTAAAAAAATAATACACATGAATAAATCCCTTTTGTAAGCTTTGAGAGCAATTAAATCAGTGGTCTAAGCTTGTACGCGTGCTATTTCGTTTCAGAATGTTTCCCCTTTGGGGCAGAGAATGTTTTGTAGGAGTTTCGACATGCGCTTTGATTTAAACTTTACTGGTAATGAATTTTTCTAATTTCATCATCCGGCATTGAATTAATTTAATATTTGTCCCTTTGTTTTATTTTTTGTGATTGCCAGATTATTTTTTGTTTGGTAAAAATAGTATTGACATACAACTTTTAGGCTGACTCCGGGATTTTAGGGAGCAAGTCCTCTCCCCATTGTCTGATTTCCACAGGTCAAACCCGGCTGAGGTCAATGTATTTTCACCTAGAGATGAAAATCCGTTGCACAACTTACTTTGGAGGGGAAGTAAAATCATCGGTCCTATGTCGATAGAGGCATGTAAAACATCTCTCAAAGACATTATATAAAATATCTTCAAAGCAAAATTTGCTCTCTATCGCTCGCTCGTAGAAATCAGTGGGGAACTTCAACGGGAAACTACCGCGCTTTCACTGTTCCTATAGTAGTGCACATTTTATTTCTCCCAGATGGTGTGGCCGGGTGAGACTAACCAGCTGAATAGTTGATTACGTGCGC
This sequence comes from Timema californicum, assembly GCA_902141385.1. Lineage (NCBI taxonomy): Eukaryota > Metazoa > Arthropoda > Insecta > Phasmatodea > Timematidae > Timema > Timema californicum. The sequence continues at coordinate 296,325 of CABFOW010000334.1, read as the reverse complement.
TGCTCCAAATGAATAAGAAACACATCAGGACCAATCTTCTGGCTGTAGACTATAATTATTTTTATTATATTACTTATATATTTGAAACATAATAATACAAAACACTTCCCACAATCTATCAGTTGGGCCTAGTTTTCAAGGTTATTTATTATAAATAATTTAAGAATATATCTAACCATTGCGCCTTACTGGAAAGCAAATCCTCTCCTTCTGGGTCAAAACCAAATATGCAAGTCAAAATATATCACTCTTGGACACAATTGTTTATAAACACATGATTTTTTTTAAAAATCAGAAAAGCCAAACATTAAATGTCTTATAATCTATCCTAACCCAAGAAATAACGCTTTCGTGTCAAGACAAACAAATTAAAAAATATAGTAAACATATAATGTCCTTTTTTCAACGATACACGATCCTATTTTTGACCCCTATCACGGTAAAACTTGCTAGTTATTTTTAGCACCACTAATTACATTAGTATGTAAGGGATGGGAAAGGATTAATTCAGGGAAAATTTACCCACATTTGTGTGAATGAAGAGTGGAAATCCATTAAGAAAAAACTACCCTCAATACACCCGACCAGAATTCAAGACCAGATCTCCCCAATATTGGCAGTCTAGTCTATTGCGAGGGAGACACTTTGGACCATGTGGCAGCCAAAGTTGTAATAACTTTCCTTAGAAAGCGTCAAAAACCTGCCTAGTTGGTCATATTATGATCTACACAGCATTTTTGGTTCTCTTGATATGAGAAAGTAAAAACAAAAATACATATACGTTGATTTTCTATTCCATGTTTCTGATTAAAACTTGATTGTATGAATCTACCTCTTTGCAATCTCTCTCTATCGTCTCTTCCTAACCTTCCTCTCCACCCCGTGTCGCCACCCAAACCACCTTTACCCCACCGTCGTCGAAGATGAAAATACAACCCTCTAGCTCATTTAATTGAGACTACGAACTAAAATGACATTTAAGAGTACAGAATTAATTACATTAAACTAATTACGTACATTTCTAGACGACACGCCAAATTTCGAAATACACTTGAAATGCTTTCTTTAATAGCGGTGCCTTTAAAACCATTATTTAGAATAAAGTTTGTCAAAGACTTGAAAAAACTCAATTGAAAAAAACAACTATTTTGATTACAGTAGAAATAATAAGGTTACTCTTTAGCGTTTCAAACGTCAAAATGAAATTTTGAGACGCTACGCGTGCACAATATTATTAATATATTTTTATTTAATTTTACACGACCCGCCTCGGTGGCGTAGTTGGCTAACGCGCTAGTCGTGTTGAGCCCGACTGCTGAGGACGGGGAGATCAAGGTTCGAATCTTGGTCGGGTGAACTGAGGGTTGTTTTTCCTAAATGGTTTCCCACGCTACCTCCACGCAAATATGGGTTCAATTCCTCTAATTCAACCTTCCCAATTCCTAGTCCATTAGCCCAATTAGTACTTAAAAAGCGTATAATCCGAACGGGTAGTAAGACGCGGTACTAATATCATTATTATTAAGATATTTTTATTTATTTATATACGTATAATACTTATGTTTATTATCTACCTTGCAAAATTCTAATATAACCCTTAAGGTGGCCGCCTTGCTCAGAGAGAAAGTATCAATCACTGTCAGACCATTATTCTTAAATTAATACAATTGTCTGTAGTTTTCTGGAACTACTTGTCTAGTCTGGCTAAGATTATACTCCCTCTCGCCCTTCACCTACAACCATCCTCTATCATGTCAATAAGAAAGTAAAGGTAAATATAACTGCTAATTCTCAAATATCTTAATGTTTACTGTTGTGAGCCTTCCAAAATAACCTCAACGAAAAATCACATGCAGAAAACTATTCCAAGTGCACCTAGCTGAGAAGCAAATCTTTACCTCCTCATAGGGGTATATTTAAATTACTTAAAGAGGGTTTTCGTGATTTTCTACAGTCCCATAACCCCTTCCTAGTTATCTTGCGTAAATATTTACGATTTGGTAACTTAAATAATTATTTTAAGCTTTTAATTATTTTTTATTTTAATATTAATAAAATGAAAAGTCAGTTATCATGTGCATTATAATTAATTATATTTACAAAAAATATTAATTCTTTTCAGTAATTTCTATAAGACAGTAAAAATTACTGATTAAACTAAGATTAATCAATCGACGATAATTTAACATTTTATATTTTATCTGGATTAATTTTTTATCATTGATTAAAAACTATACTTAGGTTGTGTTTTTCCCCATTTGTAAGAAAATATTATACCCTCTTCCCCCGCAAAAAAAGCCTTACGTAACTTAAAGGTAGACCCTTATTCACAAATCAAGTCTTATGTGAACTTGCCTTCTTCGACCGCGTGCCCACCAATGCAGTTAGTGAACTATTTCTTGGTTCGAAACCACGAATGTTTCTAATATGTTACGAAATGGTCTCTAATAGTTTAAGTGCAGTTATTAAATAGTTTAATGGTTCCACAACCAGCAGTAAACGAAGGGCGCAGGAATATTAACCCCTGCAACAGTACCAATAAACCGGGTGAGATAAGACCGGTAGTTAAACAGATATCTTCCTCCGAGACGATAAAAAAAACACCCAAGTAAATGCTACCACATTTTAAAATTTAATATCGCTAGTTTGAATAAATTTATCTTTAAACATAAAACATACCACCCTTTCATTCTCATATGATCCATCGTTAGGGCATCATGGGTACGTTTTCATGTGTGAAATTGTAATCTCTGACCCAATACATACACATATGGTCTGAAAACAGTATGAGCTCGTATATGTACCATAATTTTGGTTAGAAGAACAGTATAAATAATTAAAACCTATTTCTAAGCAGCCACCATTGACCATATTTCTTTGTAGAAATTTATGTTATTTTATAGGTATTGATAATATTTATTAAAAGTGACAACTATATATATATAACATGATTTGATGTATGAATATATTAAAACTATTTTAGTATATTTAGTAACTCTACTGTTCTTCCCACTAAAATCGTGCTATATATGGCATTATATATGTATGGCATTATATATATATGTATGGCATTATATATATGTATTGAATTATATATACATATAAATATATGACATTATGTATATATATGGCATAATTTTGCTAATCACATACCATAATTCATCTTCTGTATTATTGAAATTAAAAATTTGGTTGTCTGTCATGAGCATTGGTGATATCTACCTCCCCGCAGAGGTTTGAAATTATGAAAGAAAAAAATAGAAGCTCTTATGCACTAACAAGTAAACCTAAAAAAGTTATAGAATTTTAAGATTTTAACTATTTTTTCGATTAATTAAAATTTAGGTAGCAAGCAAAGCAACACTGGTAAAATGAAGAGTGTTTCTGTGGTGAGTATAGCTTGAGATGTACCTCATGAGGATGTCTTCCTATTTTTACAAATTAGTAGCCACTGTGCAAGAACGTTTTCACCTAGAAGCTGGGATTTTAAAATGTTGATACGATTTGTTTTAATTAATTAAATATCTAGTTGGGGCACCGTAGCAACGCACGGCTTAAAGGCACTTACTTAAGTTATCTACCTTCCAGGTACCATCATTAAACTGAAAACATTTCTCTCAGGGAACGCCGGGTACTACGGCTTGGATTAGATAAACTATAAAGCAAGTTAATCTCGCAAACTTACAGACTAAACGAAGTTTAGGCGTGTAACGCAAAGAACCGGAAAATATATTAAGATCAAGATTATGCTTTACCTTCATATGATTTATATACATGTATGTATGCATATAATGCATAAACCTGATCATTATTTATTTTCCTGTTATCAGAATATTATGCTTAAAATTCGTTTAGCCCATAAGTTTGAGAGAATAGCTTGCTTGTTTAGGATACGTGTTGATTACGTCCGTGTGTGTTTGTGTCGATGTGTGTTTGCGTCCACTTACTTTACTTTCGAGAACATTTAATTTTTGTTTAATCCTTCCCCCGGTTTTACTAAATATTTTGCAAGTAAAATAGCCTTGTGTGATTGAGCCAAACTTATATTTAATTCCTTCTTTTTGTTCTAAGGAAGGTAAATGTTTGTATTTACAAAATTTGCTTATGCTATTTCCTTTTAAAAAATAAATATCTGTTCTATTCTACCTCTGGCAGAATATATATATATCAGGTCAATGATTAGCCTAAACTATCCTAACGTAACCTAACCTATCCTGACTTAACTTAACCTAACCTAACCTAACTTTTCCTAACCTATCATAACCTAACCTAGCTTATCCTACCAATATTCCTTCATACTAATTGTTTAGAAACAGAACTGATCAAAAAATAAACGTCATATACGTCGGTTTAAAACGGGTGTTATAACGCCTCCAATTTTTCAAAAAGTGCTACCAACACGCCACCCTAACTCAACGAATGTCCTTTCCAAATTTCGTTAAAATCGGTCAATGCATATGGCAGAAAAATCGCGTAAATAACTAATTGATGAAATGCCAAATGGTTGAGTCAAAACAGAACATTGCTCCCTTTGGTCAGTAAAAAACTTAATAATAGTGAACTTGTCTGTATTATTTTTAGTTTCAGAGATAGTTTAAGCTGGTGTTGAATGAAATTATTTCTTATTTTGGATGGATGTATGGAATTAATTATGGCACGTCCTTAAAGTGTAGGGTCTATTATTAATAAGAGCAGAAGGTACACGGGATCCTGAAATTATATCCTATAAAACGCATACCATAAAATAAAGTTTAACCGGGAGGATAGGTGTATTTATATGTGTAATCAAGACCTTAATTATCTTACATGAAATACTTAAAGGCGTCCGAAACCCTACTTGTTTATTAACTCATATCACCACTCTATGAAAACAACATCAAGATTGTTTTTAGCTCGAGCATATTACTGGTATTTAAATGTAGATAAGTCATTTTGATCAGTTGAGAACCGATATTCTAAATATCATCCATACGAACACATTGTCTCATATAAGAAATATTTAATAAGTTGCCATTACTGTATATCCTAAGCTATTACATAAATTTCGTGAAATTTTAAAAATAATATCTAGAGATGAGAGTCGAACCTGGGACCCTTGGCTTAATACGCCAATACACTACCACAGAGCTGTCAAGAATTCATACCTTACTATGGGTCTTTCTTCACTCATAGCTTGAGGCTGAGTCTGTGAGGGACGTGTGAATGTCGTCAACTGACTAACCCTGCCTTAAGGTGTGGCATAAAGGAGCGCAAGTAATTTTACAGTTTTTATAGAATATATATTTTTTGGCCAAAATAAATCAAATATTTTTCGAGTAGCAACAGAGAGTTTAGTTTTCTGCACATGCTAATATCAACAGATCTTGAATATCTGTCAAGGATGTCCTGGAATGTTGTCAAAACTTTTTAAATAAAGAGAAATTATTTTGGCCAAAAAAATGTAATGCTGTAAGAACTGTAAAATTACTTGCGCTCCTTTATGCTGCACCTTAAAAATAAGTGAAGAATTACCCTAAAAATGGGACTGAACCTGGAATGCTCATTGGTGGAGTATCGGCGCCCTAAGATAGTGTTCTGGAGCTAGATTCCCGTGTCCAAGTATACATTTTTTCAAATTTTTGATTATGACACTTGTTACGGCTTGTATCCCGTAGTTAATGATCCTTTTAATTTTGTGAGCTTCTCTGGCCGTGTATATTAAATTATACAAGCGTCCACTACTTCTATGTTATATAATTGTTATTATTTATAAATATAGCATGTAACTAAAGGTTATTTTAATGTTAGAGCTAAAATAATCTTCATTATAATCAATTACTTAAACCCAACACTGTTTTCAACCTGAGAACTGGGTCAGTTTTTTAATCAAGATATATATTTTCTATTACCGGCTTGCCAGTCCTGTCGTAGCTTCTTCATATGTCTTATAATCTAACTTGACAGGCAAAGCATCCAGTCCCAGCACGTGAGTTTATCATTGTGAAAGGGTAAACTCATATTATCATCACAGATAAAGTTTCAAACTTACCGGGAATCAAACCCGTGAACCTTAGCTATGTAGGCAGTGACGCTACCTACTGAGCTAAGTTTTTGTACTTTATTACAATCAATTATGTGTACTGTACATTTTTTTAATATAAATTGTATACATTAAAACTAATTTAATGGTTTGAATTGAGTTAAATACGTTTGAAAATTGACATATGGACACGGGAATTGAACCAGAAATATTTGACTTAGTGAGCCAATGCACAGTCAGCATAGCGTACAGGGGAGACGCCTATTCGTATTGCCTTACTTCAATGGTGGTATGAAACCTACGCCTGGTTAGCAGAGTCTGAGCTGAAGTATTGAAATACTCAGTCAATGGTAATGAGTGTTGGGTTCCCATACACAGAAGTAATTCATCAACTATATATAATTTAATTGAACAAAGTATGCAGATAGTGCTGTATCCTTTACTTAGGTTAATTTTATTCTTATTAAATTAATTGCTCTATAATATCAAATCGTACACATCATAAAAATACTTTTTTAATTGAATTTTAATTTAATATTTTTATTATTATTATTAGCACCGCGTCTTACTACCCGTTCGGGTTATACGCACTTACGCTAATGTGTAATGGTAGGGTGATTGTGAGATGAAATGGAGGACCTACAGTTTAACGTGGAATCCGAACCACGGTGGGGACCTGGCATTCCTCACATTCTCAAGATGTCTTGTCAGAGGTGAAGGAAGGGTTTGGTAATCAGATAAATATTTGCCGGTACCGAGGATTGAACCCCGGCCGCCAGCATAGAAGTCTGACACCTTAACCACTAGACCACCAGGTCACCTTTAATTTAATAATTATATAACTTGATTAACTATTAGTTTTAGTTAATTTAATTCATAAATACTTACTCATGCAGTTCCCTAACGAAGTAGACAAGACATTGTGAATATAGCTATCAAAAAAACTTCATCCTCCATCCATCCATCCTCATTAACTTACTCCACACTTCCCTAACCCTTCACTTCAACAATATACAGACACGAATATGTACATATTCTTCTATTCATAAAAATCTTGATTTTTCTCTTTTTCCCACATTTGTTTACAACATTTAGCCACGTCTTACATGGCATACCCCTTCCTTTTGAATCACACTCTACCTTCATATATTTGCTTCGACACTCAATCCATGCTCATACTCTCTACAGGCCCAAACCAATGTAATACACTTCTTTCGAATTAATCTAATGGATTCCTTTTCAAACCGAACTCAATCAGGACCCATTTATTATTGACTATTCACACTAGTTATTGAATCAGTATCTTTCTTAGATGTATAATTCCAACCGCATTCGCCTTGCTCTTGTGTTTCTCCTGATAAACCACAGGTTTCACATCCATAAAATATTATTGGCACTAACAGAATTTTATATACTGCCATCTTTACTTATTTCGATCCTACTTCATTCTTTTAAATATTCCACACACATCGAACTACTCTTCGAGAAGCATTCACCCGTATGTCGATTTCACCTTCCTTCCTTCCATTTGTACAGAACATTCTGCCCAGATACGCAAAAACATTCACTTGTTCTAACATTTTTACATTTAAACTAAGCTGACTATCATTTCCTGATTCGTATTTATAAAAAAAATCATCACCTTAATTTTGAAGACATTTAAACGACGTTTTATTCAGACTGAAGAGATATTAAATCAATTTAACGAATTAATTAATCTAATTTAAAACGAGTCAATGACAAATTAAAATAAGATTGCATGTGTGGAATTAAATGACTTAATACAATCAAAGTAAGTAAGAACATAAGGCGAGGATACTGTATACGATATTATTAACTAGTTTTAAAAGCTACTTTTTGAACCGATCAATTGGCTGAGATTCTCGAGAACTTTGGATCTCGCCGCGTGTAACTTATTTAAGTAGAAGTAAGTGAAATCTCAAGAGTCGCACGAAATGTAATTCTCCACGAGAAAACTTTATTGCGACGTTATATAAACTGTAGAGCGAGCGCTGCTTCTAGAAGAACTGGAATAAAGTTATGTAAATATCCGACGTTTCCATGAGGGTTTTATGCTGGAGATTGTCCGCGTAAAACTTCAGATGTCACGTGATCGTAGGTCGAGTGGTTTTAAGTCTTTGGTACGCCTGAACGACATAGAAAAGGGGACGGAGGGGTATATGCGATCTGTGTACTCAGCTGGCAGGCCATTTGGTTCGCGACAAACGAGAAGAGTATATTTGTATTCGAATGTAAACAAACAGCAATGATAAGATGGCCAACCACATGTAGGCCTACTATATTTCGTCGTATTTTGATATTTAGAACCATATGAAATTCAAGTTAACCGTTGATTTAAAGTTCTAAGACAGTGAGAAAATTAATTTGAATGAAGATCAATTACTTTATTAAGTTATTCCCTAAGGCTTAAACAAACAAACTTCTTTCAAAATCATTCAATTAAATTATTGAAAGAGTTTAAGGTGGAAACTTCTCGTTTTCTACCTTTACAATAGAAGCAAAATAATCATGTAAATAGTCATTTTAAAGTGTCACCACAATTGTATAATATCCATTAATGTTTAATTTTTGCTTTATTTATGACACCAAGATTAGTTCAATCAAAGGAATCCAAGGTTTGTCTCAGCATGCCGCAACTAGAATACACAAGGAAAACGCTCGGATTAAACTCAACCTCATCCTAATGCTGTCAGTCCCGCAGAGGAAACACCTACTTCTAGCACATCTGATACGTAGCCAGACGTGCATTCTACTAAGACTTCACCTATTTCCTATGTGGCGCCATATTCATAATATCCTGGAGCTGGTTCAATGGAATTGTAGGCTTACATTCATTGTAAGAGAGTCTGCAGCAAGAACGGAGATAATTTGGACTCTGAAGACTTTAACTTCAGAATTTTTAGCTTCTCCATATGATGGATTTGGGGATACATTTCAAACTATGTTTCCTGGAAAACATCCTAATAATTTTTCTATATCCGCAGGGAAATTGGTTTTAGACCCTTTTTTTTATTAATGGTTGAAGATGTACTGGAATCACCTTGCTACACGATTAAATATGATGAAACTACTAATAACGTTGAGGAGTTAAATATCTTCAATTAATGGTAAGATAATTTTAACTGCATAAAAGTAAAAAAACTACAATTTTCTAAAAATACGAAGAAAAAGTCACTATTTACTCCTCTTTTATTTGGTTTAAAAGTCACTATTAATCACTTTTGTGTGTGTGTGTGTGTTCGTACACTATTTCAACTATTCCCAAGGGTAAGAATCGGTATGAACCTTGATACTAATAATCGATAAATTCCTTTGAATGGAGCAACCCTAATTTATTCACACTAATTGGAGTGGTGATATGGTATGAAGACCATCTAATAGGAAATTTTCCAGAATTTGCGTGGAGGGATACTATTACTAAAATAACACTCAGTACACTTGGCCAGGATTTGAAACCTGATATCCTTGTCAGTACAGTACAGTCCGTTGTGAGAGTGACGCCTTAGACCATGCGGCCACATATGTGAGTCGGCTGGGATTCAAACACCAACCCACCCGTCACCGGAAAATAAACTTATTACGAGAGTGACGAATTGGTCAGCGCGGTCACAAGTGTTGGTTGGTCATGTAAATGTCAGTGAATCCTTTGATTAAAAATTGTGATGAAAAAGTTTAAACAAAAAAAAAAATCTAACGTAACAAAAACTTTTAAAAAAAAGTTGTTTCTTGTCACTAAAATAAAGTGTGTTACGGGAGTGTCATAAAATGAAGGCGTCCCATTATGATTGATTAACGTGGTGTAATGTACGAGTGGTTTTTTTGCGGCATAGAAAGACTCAACAAGAGGAGTGCAGGGTGGTTTAAAGGTAAAGGGTGGGGGGGAGTGACTTAATTAAAGTAATGGCACCCTTATAAACAAAGACGCAGCAAAGAGCGACGAGGGAGCGTGTAAGGAGGTACGTGAAGGAAGACACAAGGGGTAGTAGGGTTGCGGGGAGGGTGTTCTTTTGTATTGTAGCAACAGAGCAATTTCTGAGCCCAAGAAAATCAGCGTCGCTGTATTCGTCAGGAGTGACGGATGAATGGGAGGGGAGGGAGGGTAAGGGAATGAGAGCGGAGGGTAGGCAGACAGGTCGATGGTGGATTTACAAGAAAGAAGGAAGTTTTTACACGAATAGAAAAATAAAGTTTAGAAAAAGACAGTCTCCACGTCTAAGGACACAATAAAAAAATTATATATATATATATTTTTTTCTTTTTGGAAAAGGAAAAATGAAGTTTATTTTCTTAGCCCTAAAAGTAGGAACAAGTCTTAAATTTTGCCTTCACATTAATTTTTTTTTTAACTACATTGGAATCAAATGTTCAAAATTTGTTATTCGTGCTTTTATTTAAAATTAAAATTTTTAAAATATGCACAATCAGGTTGAGATTCTAATTTTTTTTATAATTGGAGGGAAGCATTCAGATGAATGTATGCTCATAAAATTCAAGATGCTTTGTTTTTAAATAAAAATGGAAACTAATTTTAAAATTTATATCTATGCAGCCGAAACTTTTTAAACTCTACTTAAACTATTCAAAAACATTAAATAATAAAAAATATGTTTATATAAAGGGCTATATTTAGTTTATTTTGAGGGTTGATGAAGAAAATCAAGACTAATAATCATATACTTCTCATTATGTAAAACGAATAACAAATCATATAGATTATCAATCAAAAGAGTATATTTTGTTTCGAACAGAAAAGAAGATAATCAACCAAACAATAAGTATTTTTAAATAGATTTTCATAAAGAAGTTAATCAGTTTTATCAACGAATTTATGCGAAAATAACTTTGAACGCTAGTTTTATTGCATTAAAATTAAACTACCCGCATCCTCAATATATCTTATTTTTTGAAAAGAGAGTAATTTAAAGAATCTAATCCTTGAAAGAAACAAATCTATTCAAATATTATATAGAAACAAGTTTTATTATATACAGAACAAAAATTTCCCCTTACAAAATCCCAAATTGGTTATAGTATATCAACATTCGTTTCATTTCCGAATGTATTTTTCCTAAAGTTTTTCACAGTGTTTTAAAATTCTGCTCCAATTCTCGCTATCCCACATCAGTATGGCTCACTAAATGATCCCCAGAGAGGAGGAAATGGAGGTTGTTGACCACCCTACATCGATCAATGGTGCAATAATTGGATTGCACCTCTACAATGAGGATCCTTTATAGACGGAGAGCCCAAGAGCTTCCTGTTTGTTGTTTCCTGTAGTGCAAACAAACAACCACGGGAGAGCAGCAGAGTAGGCCTGAAGATGCGCGCGCATCCCTTCCCACCACGAACTATTAGTAGTGGTGGGGGGAGGTTTATATGGACACAAACAACCACAGGAGAGCAGCAGAGTAGGTGCAACATGCGCGCGCATCCCTTCCCACCACGCACTATTAGTAGTGTTGGAGGGGAGGTTTATAAGGGCACAAACAACCCCCGAAAGAGCATCAAGCCCTGGAGAAGCGGGCGCATCACTATTGTACACGCCATGAACTATTTATTTAGGGTAGAGGAGTGATGGGTACACAAAGCTAACCAACTAAAAATGTGATAACCCCAATTTATTTTATTGTGTCTTTATTAATAGTGTGCCAAGTGAGCTTTGAATAGTTATTATATACTTTTGGAAGACTATTTGTAATAGCTTTAGTAATACATTTAATTCTATAATGAACATTGTTTTGAAATATTTATAATATATTTATAATTATTATATAATATTTATTGAGTTTATTAGTAAAACTTCAATAAACTGCATTGAAAACTCCAAGATGAATTTTATAAAAGCAATACAAACTTTAAGGAATGTTCCCAAAAATGTTTTATTTACAGCATAATTTATAAATCTAAACCTACTAAATAGATTAGATTTAGATTTATGATTGAATATTTTAAATTTATATTCATATTAAGTTGCTGACATATTCTTATTTTTTTATATTCCATGTCTTACTTCCCATCTCAGCAAAACGTATTTTAATTACGTTAACTGGGTAGGAAAGAGTGGAGTAGCATTCAAAGGAGATATATGCGTAATTTGCATTGAGGAATAGTGGTAAACGATTTAGGGGGAAAAACACATCAGAATACCCACCCGGGATTCTATCCACAACCTTCCATCAGCGGAATATCAGATTAGATGAACCTTACATTTTGTTTGCGTACACTTAGACGAGAGTTTTTTTGTCAATATTTTTTCATTTAAAATTCATACGTTTGAAGTGTTACTGTGTGGAAATTTCTTAGGTAGCCCAACTGAATTGAGAATCAAACCTAACAAAGAAATTAAAATTCCTAGCATAGCAAAAAATTAAGAAATTTGTCCGGGAAATTAAGGGTTCCCCTTTCACAATAATAAATTGACAGCTATTTCTTCTATAATCGATTTAAGCTAATCTGTAAGTCATGTGGGGGTGTAATCAGCTGTTTAAGAAAATGTATGTTAAGTACCAACACATTAAAAAATATGTATTGAATTCCCTTTCAAATAGTTAAACAATTAAATAATTTCAATATTTGGATGATCTCTTAAAGTGGAATGATTGGTAGACTATATTCTCAAACAAAAGTTGCTGTACCATTCGAAAACATTTTCTGCTGCATTGAGGGGCAGATAGTTTTTTTTACCTTTTTATTTTGTCTGTAAAAGAAAAGTATTGCCAGAATATATAAAAATAGACAGGGAATTCAAAATCAAAAAGGATTTCTACAGTTTTAATTTTCTTGAAAGGACTCTCGTCTTTCATTTGATCTTTGAAAAAGATAAACTTTTATATACATTCTAAGGGATTGTATACGCCTTAAGTTTTTAAGTAGTAAAATATAAGTGAAGCTATTAAAAAAAGTTTTAAGGAATAATATTTATTTTACTTAGCTATCTTGATGTCATAGTAAATATTTAAATATTTTAATCTAGTTACTAAGTAATACATATAACATGTCTTTATTTATTTATTGAATTTGGTAAAGCTATTTAAAAACTTTATTAAGGATGGATAACATGTATTTATATTTTAAATGCTAAATTATAATGTTTCTCTCTTTTTTCAATGCTTGTGTGGAGTAAATTAAATTTTTCTAAAAACAAATGATGATATATTGTTTATTAATCTTAATTCAATTTAATTACCACTAAAGCATCGCGAAAATAGAAGAAAATGTTTGAGAGAATTTGAATTTTTCGAATTAGAAAATAAATGGAACGGTGTCTGGCACAGACTTTCTCACTTCTTTACCTAAAGCTGTATCCCTTTATTTACAGCACATACGATATGGAACACCAGCTAATACACATTCTTACAGACACATAATATAGTACAATCATTACCAAAATGTATCGAAACAAAAAAAAGCAAATAAAAGAACATCATATTTAACGTTGTTATGTTAACAAATGTTTGTTTTATTGTTGTTCAGTCACCCTTAGCTAGGCAATACAATTATTTTCTATAAGTTTTGAAAGTTTCTAGAACTAGGGCCCCACTTTCCCAGCCCCACATTTTGAAGTTTATAATTTAAATAATTTGTTGTTCATCTGACAGATATAAATACGTAAAAATTAAGATCCTCATAGCCCAGACCTCCATTTTAAAAGTGCATTTGCTTCTAGCACGTAAAGCATTGGCTTTATATAAAAAAAATAAGGATACACGTTTTTTATCTTTAGAATTTCTACCACTTTTCAATTATAAGTTGTTTTTTTCAAATCCCAATGGGTTAAGGGGGTATATCAAAATGAAATATAGTTTGATCAACTAAAGTAACCTTATAATAATTTTCACGTAACCATGATACAAGTAAGTTTATTTGTCATACGCATAGTTACGAATTTAAATCTAAAATGTTGGAGTCAATGTCGATAAAATAGGTTTTTTTTCACCTTTAAGTAAACTACCCTTAATTTTATGGATTAAAAATAAATCCCTGGGAACTTAATGAAAACCCCTTATACAAAGTTTCTGCCTGATCTGTAGTATGGTTTTGAATCTAGACCGAGTAACGTAAAGACAGAACGAATTGCGAAAATAACTTTTTGAATTCAGGAGGTCACGAAACTTCGACAGCCTTCAAACTATATTTAATTTTTTGACGATCACAATACTTTCTCTCACTTAAGGGGTCATGAGAAAATAAAAATAGAAAACGTTCATCTCTCAATACAGAAGTGCTAAGAAATAACAGGTTTATGGAATGACAACTTTTGAACGAGACGCACACATTCCATTCATATCAGAAAAAATCTGCAAAATTAAAAGAAATATATGTTCCCTTCACGTGAAGGTTAAATGTTTTGGGTCCATAGTTTCTTATGTATAAGGTTACTAAGAAAAAATTAATAGCCTTCAAACTGGTATTATCCTCTCTTGTGGTCACGTGGTCTAACGCGCTACCCTCGCAGCAGACTAGACTGTCAAAGAAGGGGAGATTAAGGTTTGAACCTCGGTCATGTGTACTGAGGGTGAGTTTTCCTAAATGTTTTTTTTTTCGCTTCCCCATTCAAGCAAATGCAGGCACAGTTCCTCTAAATTAAGCCTTATTAATCTCTAAAAGCATTAGCGGAATGAGAACACAAGCGTGTAACTCGAACGGGTAGTAAGACGTGGTTCTAAAAGCAACTGGTGCTATGAGTGCTAAAATAAACCAAGTAATTAATCTACACTAATAATAATATTATAAAGAGGGAAGATTTGATTTTTTGTTTGTTTGTAATGGATAAACTCAAAAACTACTGGACCGATTTTAAAAATTCTTTCACCAATATAAAGCTACATTGTCAGCGAGTAGCATAGGCTATATTTTATTTTGAAAATTTAATTTATTCCTCATAAAAATGTCGATAGTCACTCATATTTTATGGTAGAGTTTATGATGATTCTTCAATATGTGTGTTGAAAATAATAATGCGGGGGAGGGGGGAAGGGTCTACTAGTTAATAAAATTAAGTATATTCAATATTTGTAGTTATTATTTCTTTAAATATTCATGGACAATAGGCGAGCTATATATGTATTACAAATATTTTTTCTTAAAAAAAAACTAGACACATAAAATCGGCATACTAACATTGCCAAATTTAGTACATAGATTTGCCAATTAATATCACTGTTCGCTAGTCATTTTTAATAAACGTGCATATAATAAATATAGCAGCAAATATATTAATGTATAGAAATGAACATTTAGAGTGGTCAGCTTTATATCTATAAAATGTTCCGAGGTATTGGATTGAGCCCAGAACATTTGGCTTGGGAGCCCGGATATTTATTAAGTACTATAAAACTTAGTTTTCAAATAGTTATTAAATAATTTGTTTATATGATCAACGCATTTTTAAAAAAATAATTTATTAAATTTCGAATACAATTTTCTTTAAAGATTGAACTTCAGAAATGTGTCCTTATAAATTAAATGTACACTTCATTTACCTTGATTGATAACACTATGACACTATCTTATATAAGCTGCTCCTTAGTGGAACCAGGCAAGGTTAGCTTGATACCGTTCAGAGTAAACGGTGGATACATTTATGGATAAATAGGTATATATACCTTATAATAAAGAGGTATATATACCTATTTAAGGAGGATACATGTATGGATATATACACATTTATATAGTATATACTGGGGTCCAGGGTTCAATCCTCTGTCCCGGCACAGATTTATCTGATTACCAAACCCTTCCTTCACCTCTGACAAGACGTGTATTAATCACCACTTGTGAATGTGGGGAATGCCAGGCCTCCACCATGGTTCGGATTCCACGTTAAACTGTAGGTCCTCCATTCCATCTCCCAATCACCCTACCATTACACATTAGCGTAAGTGCGTATAACCCGAACGTGTAGTAAAACGCGGTGATAGTAATAATAATAATAATAATAATAATGATTGATATCTATCTATCTATATATTACTATGACCCTATCTTATATAAGCTGCTCCTTAGTGGAACCAGGCAAGGTTAGCTTGATACCGTTCAGAGTAAACGGTGGATACATTTATGGATAAATAGGTATATATACCTTATAATAAAGAGGTATATATACCTATTTAAGGAGGATACATGTATGGATATATACACATTTATATAGTATATACTGGGGTCCAGGGTTCAATCCTCTGTCCCGGCACAGATTTATCTGATTACCAAACCCTTCCTTCACCTCTGACAAGAC
>CABFOW010000334.1:246452-279935 GCA_902141385.1 Timema californicum | reverse complement strand
TAGTGGCAATCAAACCTTTCTTGGTTCCACTAAGGAGCAGCTTATATAAGATAGGGTCATAGTAATATCAGTCAAGGTAAATGAAGTGTACATTTAATATATATTTTAGAAATTTTAATACTGCGGAAGATGAAATAATATATTAAGACAAGATAATAATACATTTAACATCAATTATTATTAAGTAAATGAATAAAAAAAAAAAAAGAAGTGGCTAAATTCATTAGATAAGGGTATTTATCTAAGGAATAAAAGGGAACCACACAAAAATGAGGATAACGAATGAAACATTCTTTTGAGATGTTTGCCGAGGGTTGACACCGAGTCGAGACGTTCACTGGATGGGAAGACAGATAATAAGTTCAAGTGGAAGGAGGGAAGGGGAATTCAAGAAACCAGAAACATTCTTCCCATTCTCTTGCTTCGAGTGGATTCTAAAAGGGTAGAGAGAATCCATTGATTTAAGTAGGGGTAGATTGCTCATAGTAGATGTGCAGTAGTTAAGAAGCGAGAACATCATTGGGAACCGCTTATCAGGAGAAAGAAATCACACGTTTCCAACGTAGATATCTCGAATCTATTGGATAATTAATTTTATTGCAAATTTAAATAAAAACTAGTTTATGATAAACAGTATTTTCAATAGCTAAAAACAAAAATTAAATAAACATGTATTTTGAAATAATTAATTTGATCAATATTATTTATCATCAACATAAACTACCGGTGACCTGGCGGTCTAGGGGTAAGGTGTCAGACTTCTATACTGGCGGCTGGGGTTCAATCCTCGGTCCCGGCAAAGATTTATCTGATTACCAAACCCTTCCTTCACCTCTGACAAGACATCTTGTGAATGTGACGGGGAATGTCAGGCCTCCACCGTGGTTCGGATTCCACGTTAAACTGTAGGTCCTTCCTTTCATCTCACAATCACCCTACCATTACAAATTAGCGTGTGTGCGTGTAACCCGAACGGGTAGTAAGACGCGGTGCTAATAATAAATAATAACATAAACTACCAAACACTTTACCTTCAAACAGCTGACGACTAGCATTCAATGTTGGCTACATGCGCAGCAGACAGCATTTAGTCCACCCGTCTTTTGTTTATACAAGTAGCAGATTGTCGAGACTTATCGACATGGGGTAGGCTACTCATTAGGAACTCGATGATACCATGTTGACTTCTGGCTCAGCAACTTGAGCACTGATGTTTTCAGTAAGAACATAGACATAATATTTTGTGTTTGTATATTTAATTGTTAGAGTGGTTGATTAGATTTAATTAAAGCCTGTCATTCCTAGGATTGGTGGTTTTATCTCAATGTTATCCACCCTTTGGTTTAACTTAGTAAAATAAACTATATTTTAAGGAAAAAATCTAGTTAAAAGCATATAATTGAGACCATACTTACTTATTCTATAATATTAGGAACTCAAAGGTTCGTTGCCACAATTTGCCACCTAACCATATCTTGATTTAGTTTCATCCAGTCCACCTCAATACACCCTATCCCTCTCTTGAGTTATTTCTATCCAGTCCACCTTATTACGCCCAATCCCTATATTGAGCTAGTTATATCCAGTCCTCCTCATTACACCCTATCCCTATCTTGAGTTAGTTCTATCCAATCCACCTTATTACACCCTATCCCTATCTTGATCTAGTTCTATCCAGGCCACCTTATGACACCCTATCCCTATCTTGAGCTAGTTCTACCCAGTCCACCTCATTACAGCCTTCTCTCTTTCATGTACATTCTAATGTTATCCTCGCATCTGCGTCTATGTCTTCCCAACGCTCTCTTTCCATTGGTTTTGACAGTCAATACCCTGAACACTGTTAAAACTTCTTCCATTCACGCTAAATGTCCTGCCCACAGTAATATGCGAGATTTGACTATCCCAAACAATGTATTGTGATGAGTGCATGTTATGTAGCTCCTTTCTCAAACAAAATGGAACACTCAACTACATACATTTTAACTCTGACGTGAGGTTGATGCCATCGTCACATAAAAACATGTCAAAGCTCTAAAAACGTTGCAGGGATTGCAACAGTATCCAAGAAACCGGGAATTACAGATAATAAAGGAATTCAATTTTTACATATATTCTTTCATTCTATAGACCTTCAAAATTCTCACAACTAATTATGTTTAATTACCAATATAATACAAGGCACGTAATATATGCATGATTACATCATACTATCGTAACATTGTTTAAATGCAATTTGACTCAAAAGTCCACAATTTTTAATGTGTATTAATCTTTTTAGATGTTTGTTATAATTTCAATGATTGTATCATATTTGTCTTTATAAGATATCATAACTTGTAATTATGGTTACCAATCTTTTCGTATATTAATAAAATTATAGTGCCTATATTATTATTATTATTATATTACATATAATATCTATGTTTTTTATGATAAGTTAAAACAATTTGTACAATTTTACTAAAAATAGAATTCTATTACAAATAGTCTTAATTGTTCCTTAATAAACTATTTAAATGTTTTTCTAAAATATATACTTGAAAGTTATATGTTAATTCATAAAGGCAAAATAGGGATTTTTATTCTAACCCTAAAATTAAGTTTAGTTTACTAAAGGCTAATTTTTGAAAAGTGAAATATTTTTCTAAATAGCTATAACAATGCTGTTCAAAATTTATATATTCAAATAATGTGGTTTTTTCTAAGGAAATATTTTTAAGAAAAGTTTAATGATAGTTTAAAAAAAATAATTACAATAGACAATCCGACAACTTAGCTCAGTCGGTAACTTCTTTGTCTATTTAGCTAAGGTTCCCGGGTTTGATTCCCGACATGGTTGAAAAATGTATATAATTGATTAAGTGTGGGTTTAACCTTTACTGGTGACGAATTAACGGCCGGTGACTGCATGTTGTGTCTGTCCTAGTCTTAGGTTTTATTATAAGACATATGAAGCTACGAAGATCCTGGCAAATTAGTAGTGGAAAATATATGGCTTGAATAAAAAACCGACTCAGGCCAGAGACTGTAAATAGTAATTTATGTACAAAATAATTACAATAGACTATCTGAGAAAGTATGTACGATTGCACCATATCATTTATTTATAACCAAATACATACTGTTACGTAACAACACCGTCACTTTTATTTCTGTTCCCTAAAGTGTTTTCCAGAATAAATTCTTGATGAGCACTTTGTCATATTATGTTTCGTAAGATGGGGGGGGGCTTAAACAAAAGTTCACTCAAAAGATAAAATAAAAATGTCAGAGATTCTTTATGAAAGAAAACTTTTCCCCCCTTCTTAACAAAGACACATAATTTATCTTTCCTTCTTTGTAATTCTTTTTATTTTATTTGTCAAGATAAGGGTGTCAACTAGTTGCGAGAAGATTACTACACATTTTGGAGTCATTTATTCTACAAAATAAAAGAGTACGTCAGTAATTCTAGTTTTGATATTAAGTAAAGAAAAAAAAAGGGAGGGGGCAGGTGGTGGTCGATAAACAATTGAAATCTAAACCTTTGATTAATTTAAAATACGGAAGAAAGTGTCATCCGAATTTTTAAATATCAAGGGATTCCAATTATTTTAGAGAGATGATTATTTTTAGTAAAAAGTTATCAAAATAAAAAATACTTCCCACTAAATCCTTAAAATAAAATGCTAGTTTAGTTCAACTTTAAAATATTATTTATCTTAATACTCTTTTGTAGAGTAACACTGTTTGATTCCAGTCCAGTGAATAATTTTCCAATCATTAAAAGGTATGCCTTTCAATGATATTACAGTCTTACAAGTTAACTATACATTTATTAATAAATATTCCTCTAAAAATATTTTAAATCTAGACTTTGGAGTTAATTAATATTTTCAAAGTAGTAATAATATTTTAGTAGCCTTGATACAAATCACTAACAAGACAAAATAAATATAAGTTTTATCTCTAGATTTTTGGAATATACTTACTATAAAACGTATCTTAAATTTGACTCCCAACGTTTATAAGGTATTTATCAGTTAATTTATTTTCATTAGCACGTTTAGCGATCTAACTATTAAATATTAGCTACCAAACACTGGCTGGTTATTAAAGACGTCTAGAGGTTAAGGATGAGGAGTTTTTTTAAAGGAAAATGCACCTATATCCCCGAGGAGAAGGGATGAGAAAACTTCAGTGATAAAATTATACAAAGAAAGCTACACAAATTACACCCAGATGAGATTTGAACCTCAGATTCCACGTCGTCACCATCAATTCAGCCTCTTTCAAGTTCTGTGCCCAAGACCGTGTGACCACAGGCGTTATTAAATACAACCAAATATGTATGAAATTTTATCACTGACTGATCAAAATAATTACTAATATTATTTATATGCAGAGGGAGGGCACGGAAAGGGGGTGGGGGCAATTACTAGAATTATTATTATTATTATTATTATTAACACCGCGTCTTACTACCCGTTCGGGTTCTACACACTTACGCTAATGTGTAATGGTAGGGTGATTGTGAGATGAAATGGAGGAGCTACAGTTTAACGTGGAATCCGAACCATGTCAGAGGTGAAGGAAGGGTTTGGTAATCAGATAAATCTGTGCCGGGACCGAGGATTGAACCCTGGCCACCAGCACAGAAGTTGACACCTTACCCCTAGACCGCCAGGTCACCCAATTACTAGAAGTAGTTTGATCAAATATAAAGGTAGCTAAGCTCCGTCCAACCGTGCTCGGAACTAGCTCTCAAACAATTCTCCCAGCCGACAAATGGATAGTTCTAGAATATAACTAATTATTAACTACTAAACTACTAACTAGCGACACTTGATGACCTTACTCAAGGCGTATAGCAGCAGAAAACTTTACGATGGTTTATAGTTTCACGCATGATCGAGAAATAATTCCCATAGGTACACATTAAATATTGTCAACGTCAAGTCCAGGGTGACTTCAAAACGCCACTTAAACTTTCAATGGTAGTTAATATTAAGGGGTGTCACAAAGGCATATTACTAAGAGAATAATCACTGGAGGAATCTGACAGAATCCAAGCAATGGTTTTCCACCACTTGTAATTAAATCGAGACGTCCGAACAGTTAATAAAATATAAAAACAATAGAGGATAACACTCCCAGGACAATAACTCACTACCGTGCGCTTGCAAAGCCAGTTACCACAAAAAATACACACAAGTTTACATCCCACTGAAAAATAGTTAAAGGAGTATTAATCAATCGTCACCCGTCTCCTCAAACAGAAATACCGTAAATCTATTCCTATGGAAATTAATCGAAAAAGTCAGATTTGAGTTAACTAATTAAAAAAAAAGCAACGAATTTAGACGAATTTGAATTTTTTTTCTTATGTTGTATTTTATTTTCTAGGGCCATGAATTGCCTCAAAAAGCATATTTCGGGGCTTAATTTTAATAATCTATCCTGGAGGGTATTCCATACCCCTAAACCCTCTATTTCTTCTCTTGGAGAAAAATCTTAGGGGCACCCTCTACTTTATATTATATTTAGCAAAATTCACCTCTAAAAGTAAAAAAAAAATCCTTTTTATTATTTTATTTCCTTATTTATAGAAATAGAGAACTTGGAACGTTCTTCCGTAAATATAAAGATTTTTTTTGCATGCAAACAGAGTTAAAATGTTTGACACGTACCAAATAAAATCTAACTTTTTCGTTCTGTTTTCTTACGGCACAAAAGTTTGAAGACTTCACATCTCAAATCGCATTGCCTTCAGGTCACGTCAAGGTTTTTACTATGAATAATGTTGTCTTCTCGTTCAAAAATTGGAGGAATTTAAACATCTTCAAAAATATTTGGTTTCTAAAATAATATTATTTAATTTATTCTTAACACTAATACATTTAGATAAATTCAATGACTCGAGACTATAATTACTGGCCTAGATATGATTTTACATTGTGCTTTTTTTTAAATTCGTTTTGTTTTGTACAAATTTTCTTAATAGGTGGATGCGGATGAATTTTTCCTTATATTTATTCCTTATATCTAGTTTATAAAATAAAAGGCTAATAACCTTTGTTTTTAAAGAAATTTTGGGAAAAAATTATACTATCACTCCTATTTTCTTATGGCTTGACCTTTTAATTTAAATTTTAGTTCCACACTGCAATGTTATATACTCCTCATATTTTTTACTTTGCTTTAAGCTGATATTATTTAAAATTATTGAAAAAACTACAAAATGTGTGGTAAATCATATATAATTGATATATAATGCAAAATTCTATAAAAAATAGAATATATATTCATAGTTACAGCATCTAATATATAATATATAAATGTGTGTATGCACATACACTCTACTACACATTTATAGATTTTTACTATCATTAAAAGTACCATTTGCTTAATATTACTAAGAAAATAGAGCGAGAGTACCATAAACATGAAAACAAGTGTACCCTTCGTAAACACTTGAAGGTACAAACTTACCTTGCTTGGTTCCACTATGGCGTGGGTTATAGGATAGGCTCATAGTGTATTACGTAGAGATTAGTCTGTTGCCTCTCACAGAAAGTGAAGGGTATATATTTTAATAATCGATTTACTTTTTTTTCAGGTTTCTGTTGAAATTTTTGTATAAAATTACACTAAGTGGCTGCCAGAGTAATGAGAAGATTTAAATTGCATCACTGATATATGGTTACACCTCAATTTCATCATATATATATATATATATATATATCTCCATTTATTTTCCAGGACGTAAATTAATTTAATGACCTGAAGCTTGGTGGGTATACTATTACCAACTGAGCTAATAGGTATTTTAAAATGAAGTAAAATTAGCTAGTGGTAATGTTAATTTTGGTATTTTGGGGGAGGAGATGTTCTAAATTAAAGATAAACAAAATATGGGAGACTTATAATAAATGCTGGGCTCCATAGTAATGTATTCACATAGCATAGTGACTGGTTTTTATTAAGGTGAGGTGTAAAGAGTCGTGATAAAAGGGTTTTTTGGAGATTTTATATCAAAACTTTTTTCTGATCAAAAGAAATCAAATAATTTTTTCACTAAAATTATAGAGTTTAATTTTCTTCACATGGTGGTATCAACTTTATTGACTATTTGTCAAGGGTGTCCTGAAATTTAATGACAACGTTTTATCTTCATTTAAAAGGTTTCTCATCTAATGCCACTATGATCATGATAAATATTCAACAACTGTTGATATCACCATGTGAAGAAAATTAAACTTTATGTTTCTACTGAAGCAATATTTAATTTATTTTAACCAAAAACCTTTTGCTATAAAAACTGCAAAAATACTTATCCTTTCTCACGTACTCTACATCTTCACCTTAAGTTAAACTATTTAATCCAAGGTGAAAATATTATTAAAAGGAACTGCACATATATCACTTCAAATTGTGATTTAAAATAGCATGATAAGGGAAGGGGTGATACGGGAGAGGGAAATCCAGATGATAGCACATGTAGAGTTCTTGTCTATATCAGTGTGTCCCAACTTAATCTAGTCATGGAACCCAGGAGAAATATTTTCTTGGTTCAATATCATATACTATAATTATACCTTTAAATTAAAAGTTACATTTTTCAAGGTGGAAGGAAACCACACACGCATTTTCCTTTTTCATGCCCCATATATGAATGGAGCTGCCTTGTATACGTGCGTCAGGGGAAACAAAAAATATTGGGATTTACTCTTATTTAAATGAATACACTATCAGATTTTTTATTTGTATTGAAAATTAAAAAAAACAACAAAAAAACGTCAAAACACATTTTAATGAGCAATGTGTAGTACTTTTTTTGCAAATTCTTCTTATATTTGGTTTAATTGTCAACAATATGGTACTCGCTTATCTGTAGTTGCATCAAGTTGGTTTCGATACTTCGTTTTGGTGCCAGAGTAGGCCTATAGTGAGAATCTAAAAACAGTAAAGGCGACTTTTGAGCCAAATATCGTCGTACCAGATATAAACGTACCTAATATATTTTTTAACTTATAATGTGTGAATTATTTGATTTTTTTTTGCGTAAGTCTTAATTTTACCTCACGGAACTTTATTTGGGAAAAGCTGGTTTATATTAATGAGCCTCATTCTTAAAAATATGAATCTGGCAAAGCTATCTATAGATAAAATAAAAATAAATTATACACAAAATAAACTTTTCAATAAAAAAAGTTTCTTTTAATGGTGTTGATGACGGAGAAGAGTGTTCATAATGATAGATACAAAGTAATATAACGTCCAACACAATCAGTCAACGACCGGATAACCATTTCAACACCACGCCTAGTCTTAACTAATCAAAAACAGGCATTTTTCCGTCCCCTCGGCGGATATCTTTTCAATCGAAAAAATGGGTCACAAATTGAGGGGGGTTAGGAATCAATCATTTAGAGGTAAAAGAGTTGAAATAGAATATAAAAAATATAATACCTCTCTGTCATCATTTTTTTTACAGGGGATGATATTAAAACCGGTGGCTGTGTAGAAAATCCAATTAAAATGGTAATCTATATATGACCGAGTGTCTCACATTTCGGCCAGACGTGTCGACAATATTGTGGGACGTGTTTAATTTATTCCCATCTTACCTGTAGAGCAAGACAGAGCTAACATTAGCTACAGTCCAATTTTTAAAGGAAGGACCTTTAATAAAATATAAACTTATTTCTTTTGTGATTACATTTAACTATAAATATATGTATATTTTAGCATCATGTCTTATAACTAGTCCGGGTAATACGCTCATGCACTAATATCACTGATGTGTTAGGCATGTGGAAGGTTAAACTTAGAGAACATGTATCCATCTTTGCATAGTGGGAGAGTGGAAAACCATAGCGGAAAACACCCTAAATACACCCAACCCGGATTCAAACACTATTTTTTTTTGTCATGACAGCCTAGCGTTTATTTAAATATATTATTAGTTCGCTAATTTTGAAAAATGACACCTGAACATGGGAATTGACCCCAGTTTTCAAAATTTGCGAATATAATACTAGATATGGCCTAAATCCGTAGCTTATAGTGCAGAGTGTTCCAAAAGTCTCGCAGCCCTGTTTTTTTCAAGGATATTTCTCGCAGATGAACATGGAAAATGAACATGTTATTTATATGTATAGCAACACTGTAATGTTGGCCGGGTGTTGTGCAGGCCGTGTGACCTTGAGACATATTCTAGGTCTAGCCAGTTAGTTACTGCATTTGGAAATGTAAGATGAATTTTTCAAGAGTAGAGCGAGTATTCATTTTGGAACATTATTTTAATGTCTACTCGTACATGGAATGCCAACAATCGTCTGTGCGTAGTTTTCCAGAATCACGCGTGCTGAATAAATAAACAATAGGCCAAATTTGTGGCACCAAATATAAGCTTTTTTTTTGGGCTGCGCAACTTTTGGATCATCCTGTATTTTCAATCTTGTCAGCTTTGCTGGCCCTGTAAGCTACATTATTATACAAGAGTTAACTTACTTCCATATCTTATTAATAATTTTTTTAGTTATTAATAATATATATTAAGAATGAAAGCTGCAGATCACATGACTTGACGTATAAATACGTACATGTATACGTATTATTATTATTATTACTATTTAGCACCGGGTTTTAATACCTGTTCGGGTTATACGCTTAAGTACTAATTACGCTAATGAATTAGGAATTGGGAAGGTTGAATTAGAGGAAGTGAACCCGCATTTGCGTGGAGGGATAGTGGAAGACCATTTAGGAAAAGACACCCCCAGTTCACCCGACCGAGATTCGAACCTAGATCTCTCCGTCCTCAGCAGTCGAACTCAACACGACTAGCGCGTTAGCCAACTACGCCATTGAGGCGGGTTATACCTAGTAACTTTTCCATCTATTGGATAAGATTCTTCCTCTGAGCATTTTATTTGATCTAAGTTTCTGAGGCAATTACAATTCACAAACGAAAACAGTTAGTTGGTATATAAACATACATTAATGAGAAATTTTTCTCATTTTACAAAAGTGATTCCTAAAAGGATTTACGCCCATTTCAGTGGCTGCGGGGACTAACGCGCTACTCTCGTGGTAGACTAGACTGCCGATGATGTAAGTAGATCTAGGTTGGAATTTCGGTCGGGTGCACTGTGGTTAGTTTATTTAAAATTGTTTTACGTCCCCCCTCCATGAAAATGTGGGTGCACTTCCTATAATTATAGCCTTCCTTAACAATCAAACCACTAGCGTAATTAGTACACAGTGTATTACCCAAATGAGTAGTAGGACGCGGTGCTAAAATAATATAAAATTTTGATTTTCTCAAACACAAAATGAACGATTTTAAAAGAATAATAGACCTATATTTTGATTAAAATCAGTCCACATCAGTGAGCCCAGCCCAGCTTGTATATTATTGTTTTCAGGTGTGATTTAGGTTGGAATTTGAATCCCGATCGGATAAACTGAATGAGTTTTTTTTTATAAATGGTGTTTCACTCATCCTCCCTCGCAAATGCGGATTCGTTCCCTTCATTTAATTCTATCTCCCTCATCAGTGTGGTTAAATGTGCATAGCCATATAGGTAGTAAGATGTGGGTAGAAAAAGAAATGAAAGTCCGAATAGTTGTGCATGTTTACTAGATTACCTCCCTTTTACCTTGATATTAATTTACTATTGAAATATATATATATTTATATATATATATAGCTTAAATAATTTAAACAAAGCTACTTATTTTTTATTATATTTTCTATATATCTCTAACGATGTATATATCATTTGTCTTACTAACACAAATGTTTGTGTAGGTACTGGAAAAAGATCGGAATGATTCTGTTTTTTAAGTCCCTTTAGCATGTGCCACTCCCTGTTATGAAAACAGAAAAAAAAAGTAATTTAGGAAGAGGTAAAGTTAAATAGGGAAAAGGAATCGAAAGTAAAACCAATTAGATTTTTGTCAACTCATAGCAATTTTCTGTTAGATTATATTTCTGTTAATGGGAGGTCTTACAAATAATGCCAACTAATTTTTTATTGATATTAAACATATCTTCGAATAAATTATAAAATAATTTAGCAAAATTTTTATCAAAGTAGTTAGAGGTAAAACAAATATAAAACTTACCTGAGAGCTAATATATATTAATGCATTGATTACACGGTTTTTTATTTAGTCTACAACTCCACTAATGTATTATTTTACCTGTTGTGAGAAACTTGTATTTAATCTAAGATAGCAAAACAATGAAAACGAATCTTAAATATCTTTCCACATGTTTTTTTCTGAGATGAACTTGGTTAAGTTTGGGACGAATATACGTGAGAAAAAGGTAAGTGTTTTGCAGTTTTTATAACAAAAACTTATTTTGTTACAAATAAATCAAATATTGCTTCTATATATACAGGGAGTTGAATTTTCTTCACATGGATATATCAACAGTTTTAGAATATCTGTAAAGTGTGTACTGGAATTTCATGATAGCCTTTTTCTTCATTTAAAATGTTTCTTAGATAATACCACTATGCTCACGTCATATAATTAACAACTGTTGATATCAACACTCGAACAAAATTAAACTCTATGTATGTTTGGAAGAAATATTTGATTTATTTTGACCCAAAATGTTTTTTTGCCTTAAAAACTGCAAAAACATTGGTCTTTTCTTGCATTTCCTATATCCCCACCTTAATGTGCTATCCAAGCATTATTATTATCACTATACAGGGGATTTATAAAAGAAATCCGGGGTTTCTAAGCGATTTTATTAGCGAAAAATACAAAATACCACTTAAATGAATAGATATGATGAAAATCTTTTTTATCACTAGCACACTTCGATGTGTGCTCCATTCTACTTTAATTGATGGATCTCATTTTAATTTTGAAAACTCCGGATTTCTTTTGTTTATAGCCACCCTTTATGGAAATGTTATTCAGGCAGATAAATAAAAGATTTAGATAAAATTATCATCCAAAACACCTAAAGATGGTTGATCAAAATTATTTAATGTGAATGTATTTATCAAAACATGTTTGATGATTGAAGATATAAGCATCCAAACATATTAAATGTTTATGACTGTGTGCGAACTAAAGTAGATATTATGTCTTCACATAAAAAAATTATTGCGGTATAAACACACAGCATCAATATATATCGTACCCACCTCGGTGGCTTAGTTAGTTAACGAGTGTGTTTCGTGTTGAGTTAGACTGCCGAAGACCGGTAGATCAAGGTTCGAATTTTGATCTGGGGAACTGAGGTGGTTTTTACTAAATAGTTTTCCATTCTACCTCCACGAAAATGTGGGCTCACTTCCTCTAAATTCAAATTCCCCAATACCTAACCCATTAGCGTAATTAGTACTTAAGAGTATACTCCTAACGGTTAGTAAGATGTAGTGCTAGATAAATAAAAATAGACAACACCGTCGTAAAGAAGTAGCTCAGGCCTGCAGTACTTTAATTCAAATTTAAAGTTTGGAAATCTTTGTAATGACGTGTTTAAAACAAAAATAGTACAGTAGAATATTTGTAAAATATATGTCTTAATATTTAAAAAAATATTTTTTAAAACACTAACGTCTTTCAATAACATAACATTGATCTATGTGATAAAACAAAGTAGCAGACATGACGTAATCTATAATGTAAGCAAGTCTTGGGCTAATCAGCAATAGAGCGCCTTTATAATTTGGTACAGTACTACAACACATTGGTGGGGTTTTAAATAAGTTTTATGTAATATCTAGATATTTTATTCACCCATGGAATAATGTTTGAATGTCTCTAGCATGGTTTCAATTTTGCTACCAGGTATTATTCTTTTTTCTAGAAATATAAGCTTTAAAATAATCATATTCTATTCAGAGTTATATTTTATTCTATATTTTTGCTACTATGAAAATATATTGATTTAAACTGATGTAAATTAATCATCGATCTCTATTAAACTAGTATTTATGTACCTGTACATACATTCAACAGGTCATTGTACCCACTTCGGTGGCCGCATGGTCTAAGGCGTTACTCTCACAATATACTAGACTGCCGATGACGGGTAGATCGTGGTTCGATTCCGGTTGGGTGTATTGAGGATGGTTTGTACTAAATGGTTTTATACTCTCTCCATGGAAATGCTGCAACACATCCTCTAAATGTAAAGTTCTTCATCATTAACCCATTATATCAACTAGTACATAAGCGCTTAGCCCAAATTAGTTACTATGACGGAAAAATCTCGTTATAAAGTACTAACTGGAGTAAACACATATTTTAGATCTTTTTTTCTTTTGTATAGAACCGCCATCTTTGAATTCCTTACCATAACTACTCCACTGCTTATGGTAAAACTAAGAATGTAAGAGTAAGAAAAATAATATTTAATGAAGCATTGTGACAAATTAATTTGGAAAAATAAAATATATGTATCTAAGATGATATTTTTAAAATAAATATTTTGTATTTTGATATTTTCTTGCTGATTGCATTTATAAAGATCACGAGAGTACTAAATATCAAGTACATAAGTTTTTAAGAGTACTTAATATATTTGATGGTTTAGATTTTTCAAGCCATATATTTTCCATTACCAGTTTGCTAGGCCTGTCGTAGCTTCATATGCTTTATAATCAACCTTAAGATTATAACAAGCACAGCATCAAATACCTGGCCGTTAATTTATCAATGCGAAAGTGTAAACCGATATTTTCATCAATGATACTTTTTCAGCCCATCCATGAATCGAACCCGGGACCCTTAATTCAGTCGACAAACACTTTACCTACTGAGATAAGGTGGCGGATATTCTAGTTTAGGCAGGTGTTGTCTTGTTTTTAGTATAACGCCGCACTTGAAGAGGATTAAGTCTGTCTATATTCAATCCTCCGTCCCGGCACAGATTTATCTGATTGCTAAACCCTTCTTTAACCTCTGACAAGATGTGTATTAATCACAGCTTGTAAATGTGGGGGATGCCAGGCCTCCACCGTGGTTCGGATTCCACGTTATACTGTAGGTACTCCCCTTCATCTCACAATCACCCTACCATTACACATTAGCGTAAGTGCGTATAACCCAAACGGATAGTAAGACGTGGTGCTAATAATAATAATAATAATAATAGTAGTAATAATAATAATAAAAGTGGCAGGTGCCAATCACATGACCACAAGTATGTATACATTAAATTAGATCTAATATTTTTGTCCAGCTGTCTGATAAGACCTTTCCTTGTAAGTTATGTAAATATATAGGTCTCAAAGAAGCTCGGTAAAATATTCTTTTAAACAATAATTTTAGCAGCGATTTTATAAATTACCTAAAATATTAGGTGGAATTTTCTCAGTTGTTTAGTTGATTCTTCCACAGTGAAAACCTCTTTATTTGAAATTTGCGCGTCTTGACAAAATGGTATCGCAGTCAAATGTTAATATTTTGGTTTTGAAAACCAAATCTAAGAACAGGGCAGTTTAGAACAGTTTTAACACATTGAATGAATGTTGCCGACAGATGGCGTAAGGTCTTAACTCTTTTTAACGTTGTTTTCTTCCACTCTGAAGTAAATCGACCGCGAAAAACCCTTTGTAATCAGAGCAAAAAGCGTGGTTGGTTAAATGAGTTTTGTGTGGTAGGAGTACAAGTACAGTCCCAGCAAGTCTCATAACGGGTTTGGTAGGATTGTGTTAGTAAGAGATATTAAAGGTGCTACTTTGGAAAGCAACGGAAATGATTTCAGACGTTAAACAGACTACCCAGACTATTTATGAAGGGGTTAGACATTTTTTTTTAAATATTGTTTTAATCAAAATAAAGGTGAAAGTTCTTACCAGCTAAAAATTATTAAATTTAAGTTTGAATTGTTTTTATAAAATAAGCGATAACGTACATAAAACTCTATTAAGAAATCCAACATTTTAACTTGAAATGTTTTGTTGTGACCCGACTTTATTTTAAAAAGATATACTATATATATATATATTTCACCCTACCATTACACATTAGCGTAAGTGCGTATAACCCAAACGGATAGTAAGACGTGGTGCTAATAATAATAATAATAATAATAGTAGTAATAATAATAATAAAAGTGGCAGGTGCCAATCACATGACCACAAGTATGTATACATTAAATTAGATCTAATATTTTTGTCCAGCTGTCTGATAAGACCTTTCCTTGTAAGTTATGTAAATATATAGGTCTCAAAGAAGCTCGGTAAAATATTCTTTTAAACAATAATTTTAGCAGCGATTTTATAAATTACCTAAAATATTAGGTGGAATTTTCTCAGTTGTTTAGTTGATTCTTCCACAGTGAAAACCTCTTTATTTGAAATTTGCGCGTCTTGACAAAATGGTATCGCAGTCAAATGTTAATATTTTGGTTTTGAAAACCAAATCTAAGAACAGGGCAGTTTAGAACAGTTTTAACACATTGAATGAATGTTGCCGACAGATGGCGTAAGGTCTTAACTCTTTTTAACGTTGTTTTCTTCCACTCTGAAGTAAATCGACCGCGAAAAACCCTTTGTAATCAGAGCAAAAAGCGTGGTTGGTTAAATGAGTTTTGTGTGGTAGGAGTACAAGTACAGTCCCAGCAAGTCTCATAACGGGTTTGGTAGGATTGTGTTAGTAAGAGATATTAAAGGTGCTACTTTGGAAAGCAACGGAAATGATTTCAGACGTTAAACAGACTACCCAGACTATTTATGAAGGGGTTAGACATTTTTTTTTAAATATTGTTTTAATCAAAATAAAGGTGAAAGTTCTTACCAGCTAAAAATTATTAAATTTAAGTTTGAATTGTTTTTATAAAATAAGCGATAACGTACATAAAACTCTATTAAGAAATCCAACATTTTAACTTGAAATGTTTTGTTGTGACCCGACTTTATTTTAAAAAGATATACTATATATATATATATATGCTTCTAAACTTCTATTTTAATTTCATAAGTTAAAATTTTTTCGGAAAGGGTCATTAATATTTTTTAAACTTTAAACTCAGAATTTAAAGTTTTTAACCATACAGAAACCTGCATATTATTTTAACCTACACTTTGTCCAACCAAAGCGTTATTTAAAGATTTCAAACAACTTTTTAAATAATGCGGTATTTCTAAACGTCCGTAAACGCATCTCAGTGTTCATCATTTATAAAATTTTATTTTAGTACTAGGATTATAACTAGGATTATATCATCCTACCAGCTCAGCCTACGATATAAATGTCAATCACATTTTATTATTGTTTATAGGTGATGAGGGGGCCAGTGTTCGAATCTTCGTCCTATACTGGGGGTGATTTTCTTTTTACGGTGTTAAACTCTGCCTTCACACAAATACGATGACATTTCCTCTAAATTATATATTTATTAATAGCTAACACATAAAAACGGAGCTATAAATATTTTACTATGTTTTAGATTTTAATAAAATCTATCAAAGATACAGCAAAATTGTGTCTTCCTATGAATTAGTATTACTAACCCCACGTCTTACTACCTGTTCGGGCTATACGCATTTACGCTAATGTGTAATGGTAGGTTGATTGTGAGATGAAATGTAGGACCTACAGCTTAACGTTGGATCCGAACCATGATGGAGGCCTGGCATTCCCCACATTCACAAGTTGTAATTAATACAAGTCTTCCTCTGAATATTGGTTATAAAGATAGTCTAATAGTCACCAATGAAAGTAGTTTTTACAAATATTTATATATATATATATTTATATATATGTATGTATGTATGTATGTATGTGTGTGTATTTGTGTCAAGTCTTAACACTTTCGGTATATCTTTATATTCACACTATTTGGGAGGAATGAGGTAGGTATAATTTATAAAAAATGTAACCGTGTTTAAAATGAGAGAGAGAATGAGAGGGTGTAAAACTATTTAGAAAAAATAAAACCATAGTACAGTCAACCTTCCCTCAAGTCCAACCAAATCAAACTGGTTTGGTGACTTAGTCTGCGTGGCAGCAGCTATGACTGAGCGCTTCCAATAAAAATATGATACAGCTTTAAATTCAGTAAACTAATACCATATAGTACAAGATACAGTTATTTATAGTTAGTCTGTATGGAAACAAGATGAAGATAATTAATTTTAATATTTCAAAATAATCTATTGTAGAGAGGATAAGAAACAATATAATTAAAATAGCTTAAATGATCTTGATCGGTATTCGACTCCCAAGCTCCCGGATAAGTGATAAGCAAGTTATACTAAAATCTGAGATGTATGGACAACCCTATAATTTACATTCTGTAAAAAAAAGGTAACCTCTTGATTTAAGCTCATATTTTATAATATTTTGTATTTTTTTGTTTGATAAACGAATCGAGAAAGACAGTTTTACTTTGTCATTCAGTTAAATAGTTTTACATTTACTTGCATTCTTGTTCAGTTAACATAGTTTTACATTCCCTTATGTCCATGTTCAGCAATCATATTTCCACATTCCTCTATTTCCATGTTTAATTATCATATTTCTACATTCCCCTATTTCCTTGTTTAGTTATCATATTTCTACATTCCCCTATGTCCATGTTCAGCAATCATATTTCCACATTCCCCTATTTTCTTGTTTAATTATCATAGTTCTACATTCCCTCATGTCCATGTTCAGCAATCATATTTATACATTCCCCTATTTCCTTGTTTAGTTATCATAGTTCTACATTCCCTCATGTCCATGTTCAGCAATCATATTTATACATTCCCCTATTTCCTTGTTTAGTTATCATAGTTCTACATTCCCCTATGTCCTTGTTATTTAACATAGTTCTACATTCCCCTATGTACTTCAGTTATCATAGCTATACATTTCCCTATGTTCTTTCACGGAAAACATAGTTGTAGATAGCTTTTCACTTAATTTTTAAAAACTTTTAATCATCCCTCTACCAAGAAATGGACCCTTTTACCCAATAAATTGCAGACGGTGATTGCGATCGTCTTGATTTCTCCCACGTTGCTGCTTGTACCCTTGTTGCCTGCAGGCGAGTTATATAGAACACACTATACAGTATCAATAAGCCTATCGGGTCACAAGCAAGGCACATTCACAAAAGCTAGCTTGCGCAGGCGTCGCTCGCCGTCTCTACGGATTTACTGCACCTAATTGTTTTCCTTCATCAGCCAGTCAGTGTGTGACGTCACCAGGAATTACCGGGGGTGTTAGAGAGTGGTAGCTGGTAAAAGGGGGTGGGGGGGAGGTGCGTTTATAAAGTAGAGTTGCACAAGCGATACACACAATGCAGTCTAGGTCCCCTTAGAATCGACGTCTACGTGATGGATTATCAGTATTGACGTCACGACACTGAAATGTGATTAAATTTTAATTGTTTCCAACTGTCAAGAGCTCTCACTTGTCATTTAGGCCTCGTGTGGATGGGGAGGGGTGTGGGGGGCAGTGTGTGTGGGGAAAAAGCGTTGGAGTGTTGTCTTAATCCCTTTAGGAAATATAGAAAGGCAGAGAACGGGCATTTGCTGGGAGCTATCCTGTTGATTGGTAAAATGAGGAAAGGAGGATTTTTGTCAACTTTGTTTAAAATAATTTTGTTATGATAAAATATGTCACCTACATTCTGGTATTTAAAAAAAATTGGAAATAGCAGAACAAGATACTTTATCACCTATATAGTACTTTTTGAGATGACAGTGCTTTAGTGTGGGAAATAGACGTTTGATTGAAGCTTTTTCTTTAAAAAAATATATCCTTGAGGGATACATTTAAATAATTTATAGTTTTACATTAATCCTGGATTTTTAAACAGGAGTCTAACTACCTTAACTTTCAGTTCTATGAACAATATACCACGCTTCCTTCATTCAAAAAATGATAGGTGTAACATGATAGAAATATGTCATGTGTTTATTGCTATTTCAGTCTTAATATTTATATTTGGATTAAAAGTTGAAATATGTCCTATAATAATTTATCCTTGGGTTTAAATATAATAGTTTCCCTTGATGTTCAAGTTCGAAATAACATAAATTAATACCATATTCAATAGAAAATAACTTTTGTTAAGGTGGTTTAAAGCTTCAATCTCGTAATCTACGACAAAATTAAGAAAAAAATATGCATTAGATACTCCATCAATTGCTTATAATTATAAATTTAAATCACTTAATATGAGCTATTATACAAAAAGGCCTTTTGAGGCGCCATAATATTGAAATGGTTAACCAGATTTAAAACACATTTTCTAAGTGCAAAGAATGTCCCTGGCAAATTCCATTAAAATTAGCCTACACATTTGTCAGTTATCGAGTAACAAATACGGGCAGGGAGACAGACAGACGAAATTCCAAGTGGTTAAGTTAAAATAGACCTCACTTCACTCGGTCAAATATGATAATTATACTATATCGGCAGAGAAACAAACAACTAAATTCTAAGTGGTAAAGTTAAAATAGACCTCACTTCGCTCAGCCAATTTTATTTACTATAGTAGGAGGTATATAGGAGATGCTATATGCGGTAACGTAACCAGAATTTAGTTTCGGGGAGGAGCTTTTTAGTGGTCATATAATCCATTTTATAGCACTAATGGGCTTGACATCGTAAACGTATAAATAATCAGTATATTTCGAAATCTGTGTCGAGAGCAATCAATGAGTACTTCTCGCCTACCAGGACTAATATCTGATTTAGGTACGTAATAAAGCTCCAAACAAGTGTTGCATTGGGTTTGGATTTTATTTATTATACTATAAACCAGTGGTTTCCAACCTTTTATCGCTGGCGTACTCCTTGGCAGCCCATTTACATAATTTTTTTCCTTAACTTCTTTAGCAAAATATGTAATTACTAAATATTAGTAATTTCAGATTTATTTGTTGCAATTTAAAACAAATGGGCTGGTAATGGGATCAAAAAACAATGTGATAATAAACTGAATACATTATTATTATTATTATTATTATTATTATTATTATTAGCACCGCGTCTTACTACCCATTCGGGTTATACACACTTACGCTAATGTGTAATGGTAGGGTGATTGTGAGATGAAATGAAGGACCTACAGTTTAACGTGGAATCCGAACCACGGTGGAGACCTGGCATTCCTCATATTCACAATATGTCTTGTCAGAGGTGAAGGAAGGGTTTGGTAATCAGATAAATCTTTGCCGGGACCGAGGATTGAACCCCGGACCCCCAACATAGAAGTCTGACACCTTACCCCTAGACCACCAGGTCACCTACAACTGAATACAGAGTGTATTTATTTCAACATTAAAAAACAAAAGGTACAGTAAAAACTGACACATTTAATTTATTTATTAGTTCATTAATTTTTATAAAAACTATTTTATGTTTGAAATATAAATAATTTTCTCAACTTCCAATATATAATAAAACCAGCACCGCCCCTCACCATATCGTTGAGTTGATTTCCTAATTTTTGACCGAGTTTTTGTCTTATACTGCTGACATATGTACCTCTTCTCGCCATTATTTAAATATTTTTGCGTACCCTCAAACATCCTGGCACGTGCCCCTGGGGTTGAGCATGCCCCACGTTACGAACTGGTGCTGTAAACTATTTAATTGACCTCTAAAACAATAATAAGTCTTAACTTTTTTTAAATATAGCAACATTTAAAATTGATCATTTGAAATTTTAGAAAACTATTTAATTTATTCCAATTTTGATGTTTCAAATTAGAATTTTAAATCAACATCCTTCATAACGTTTAATGTTTTATCTAACTTCCCGGTAAATCGGGTGTGATATGTGCTCATAAATATCCTAAATTAAACCTATGCCATAATCAAACTGTTATTTCATTCAGTTGTATATACCATTTGAAAAATATGTATAGCTCTCCCTGGATTTGAATTTGATACGTTTCCATAGTGATCTAATTTAGATATAAGCAAATGATAAACCTAGATTTTATTACGAATTTATATTTTAAGCACATTTATAAAATATAAACATTATTTTCTGTCAATATTGATAACACTTTACTATAGTATTAGTATTATTTCATAGTTATTGATAATAGTAATATATAAAAAGATACAATTTAAGATCACTAGACTTGATTTATGACTAAGCAAAAGTAGATCTAGTAACTTTTATAGATGTCAGATATGTATATTCGTAACAAAATTATGGTGTTCATCAAACAATTTATATTTATAGAAAAAAATAACTTTGTTCACGGGGTTTAAGGCGTCAGTCTTACAGTAGTTTTAAGAAAACACCTTAGATGCATACCCTCAGATTTCCCTAAATACGTAGGCAAGTTACAGCTTTCTAGATCTCTTAATTTTGTAGTTTTTGCGTCTACAGAAAAAACACATGAATACACATTCTATTTTATTTACATGACAAATTATAAATAAGAATTTTTCTTTCTATAAATATTAAAATTACCTTTTTGAACCTGCTTTACAAACAGCTCAGCAAATTCTCAAGGTAGATGAGGTATTCCCAAACAGATGATGTGTTTAGGTTCAATATTAACAAAAACCTTTAATAGTACACAAGTTTAGTGTTTACTAGGATCAACATAAAACTATTTTCTTCGACCCTATACACATATAGACTTGCAAACATAGTCCAACAAAAATTACATATTTCAATCAATTAAGAACTAAATGACCAGGAAACAAATGTTAACTTGTATAGAAGTGTAGATCTAATTATGTAATTACTTGCATGGAATAGGGTGGCACTCTCTTGTTGGACTGGACTTCCAATGACAGGGAGATCAGGGTTTGAATCCAGGTTGGGTGTACTGAGGTTAGGTCTTGAGAAATTCTTTTTAATCTCTTTTTCTTCACGCAAATGCCTGTATACTTCTTCTAAATTCAATCTCCCTTACCCAAAACTCCCTGGCGTATTTATTAAATATGCATTTATCATGAATAGATAGTAAGACGCTGTGCTAAGAAAAATGTAATATAAAAAGGGGGGTGGGGTGTCATTTTTATTTTCCTACTTCCGTGTTTGTTCACTTATATCTAGCCCTTATAACCCCACTTAATTTCTGGCGTTTGAATATCTGATCAACTATTCTAGTGTGTTTGTATATGTTTGTGGGTGACCTAGAGGTCTAAGGGTAAGGTGTAAGATTTCTTTGCTGGGGGTCCGAGGTTCAATCCTTGGTCCCGGCACAGATTTATCTGATTACCAAACCCTTCCTTCACCTCTTACAAGACGTGTATTAATCACAACTTATGAATATGTAGAATTCCAGGTCTCGCCCGTGGTTCGGATTCCCAAGTTAAACTGTAGGTCCTCCATATAATCTCACAATCACCCTACCATTACACATTAGCGTACAACCCGAATGGATAGTAAGACGCAGTGCTAATATATATATAAACCCCTCAAGCTAAGCCTCGTTCACACGGTGACATAACTGTCATGGCTGTAGAAGTTATGACAGCGAGTGATATTTACTGACGCGGCAGTATCCGTTCACACGCTGGACTGAAGTCAATACAATAGTGTGAAAGTTAATTATTATTATTATTAGCACCGCGTCTTACTACCCGTTCGGGTTGTACGCACTTACGCTAATGTGTAATGGTAGGGTGATTGTGAGATGAAATGGAGGACCTAAAGTTTAAAGTGGGATCCGAACCACGGTGGAGGCCTGGAATTCCACACATTCACAAGTTGTGATTAATACACGTCTTGTCAGAGGTGAAGAAAGGGTTTGGCAATCAGATAAATCTGTGCTTGGTGCGCATAGGAAATGTCTCACTGTGACGGCAGTGGGCTACGAACCTGTCCACACGGCGCAAGTGACCGCGATAGTTGACGGAACCGCCACGACAACGCTCCTACTACACTATCCTACATAACATTTTTTTGATTCGCGAAAGTGCTACCACCTACCATGGCAGTCAGACAGTGACAACAATAGCTATTCGCATAGAGACAACAGTTGCTGTCACTACGACAATCGTCAATATTCACTAGCTTCGTGTGAACGAAGCTTCAAGCCAAAGAATTGTCTAGTGTGCCAAGTCATGTTGCTGCTACTACTACTACTACTACTACTACTACTACTACTAATAATAATAATAATAATAATAATATTTAGCACCGCGTCTTACTACCCGTTCGGGTTATACGCTAAATCATGTTGTTTAAGAGTCTATAAAATGCGGCCCATATGACTTTTCCTCAAGCAGATATAAGCTATGGTTCCGTCGTAGACTAAACAAGAACTTGAGGATCATATTTTATTATTTCAGGTGATTGCCAGACGGCCGTGGTACAGTCAGTTTTGTTGACAAACATCCAATTGGGTGGGCGGTCCATATATCAGGATTCTGCTAAGTAGAAATATTTAGCCAATACAAAAAATATTATTTTGGCTTACAACAGTTATTATTTTACTATTTTAATAGTTTTATTTTATTTGCAATTATATTAATTATCCTAAATACCCGCTGCATATAATATATTTTTACGTTTATATGGATAAAAATTGTTTTATCATAATTATTATAACCGCGTCTTACTGCCCGTTCGGGATGCACACGTTTAATTACAAGAATGTGTTAGAGATAATAAAGTTAGATTTAGAGATTTTTCTATCGTAGAATGCATTGAATAATGATTAATAATATAATGAGAAGGTTGAATTTAGAGGAAGCGTCGCATTTTTTTGGAAGTAGAGTGAAACACTATTTAGGATAAACCATCCTCCATATACCTAACCGGGATTCTAACCCCAATCTCACCATCAAAGGCAGTATAGTCCATTGCGAGAGTAATGCATTAGACCAAAAAGAGACCTAAGTGGGCCACACCCACAATATTTTCTAAAGATACGTTAAATATGACAGAAAATATACTGTATGGATATTATTTAACATATTTGATTTGAGAAGTTCTTGAAAAATTGCACAGTAAAATATATTGCTCTAAACTCAAATATAAAACCCGTATTATATAAATATAGCTTTTACAAAGTTAATTTACATTTTTATCCAATAAGTTATTAGGACTTAATCCAGTCCTCATTCTTCAAACTTTGAACAAATATATGCATATAAAAATAAATAAAATACAAAATCATATATATATATAAAAATAGAAATAAGATATTAACGTTCCTCCATTCCCACATGTCGTATTCTTTAAATATGTTACTTATGCTTGTGACGTAAGATAAGTTCTTGCACTGACCTGGTGTACTTTATGTTTCACTTGTAGGTTCTTGAACGAATCTTGTGAATGTATTGTTTTGTAGCTCAGTCATATAAACCCAGAAACGCTGTTGTTTGCAAAGAAAGAAATAAAACCTCCCAGACGTGGTGTAGAATGTATTTGTAGCAGTACTG
The DNA here is from genome assembly GCA_902141385.1 of Timema californicum. NCBI lineage: Eukaryota > Metazoa > Arthropoda > Insecta > Phasmatodea > Timematidae > Timema > Timema californicum. The sequence continues at coordinate 255,608 of CABFOW010000334.1, read as the reverse complement.
AAGGTGCAGGTTAGCTTTAAAAAAATTATAATCCTGTTGGACGAATATTAAGGCGACATTATTTATTTATTTTCTGTGGTTTTTTATGACAAAAAGACTGCCTCTGTTATTAAAGTTACTGGATACAAATCCAAAGGTTCCGTGTTCGATCCCCGGTGCTTTCAGATTTTCCGTAATGTAGTGGGTCTGGAACTGGTTCGACTCAGCATCGTGAGGACAGGTGGCTCTGTTCTAGAAAACTGAGATTAATGGCTAATTTTGCTGACCACACGACAACCTCTATCCACATGAGCTGGTACCATTATCACCAACAGACTCGGCCTATCGGTTGGAATGACACGATTGCAAGCTGACGCCATGGAGTTTTTTTCTACGACAAAAAACCTTTTTTGTCAAAATAAATAAATACTTTTTCAGATGTTACTATATATGTAGAACAACAAAACTAAACGTAATTCCCAAATTTATTTTATATTTGCCGTGAGCATCGTGGAATTCTTATTTTTATTTAAAATTTTCTGTTTACACGCCCCTATGTCTATCACATATGATCAAGAAATGTTTTAATTAAATTTATGAAACTTAACTACTCTGATACAATAAATTATTTTTTTAACTATTAATATTTTTTTTTGCAGATAAAACTGTAAAAATACATACCTTAACTTGCGATCCCTTCCATATTATATCTTAATAAATTAATTTTTCATAAATCACATTTTTTCCTTGTCATACTGAAATTTAATGAAAAATCTTTTTAAATGGGTTTTAGCATGCTATAATAATGTATCTTATATTTGAACTATTTAATATTTAGGAGTCCATATATATATACGTTGTTTAATCAAGTTTAAATGCAATTAATATCTTTATCTTTGCTTATTCTTGTGGTTAACTAGATAAAAGCATAGTCATAAGCTAAACGCTATAATCGTCTTTGAACACCAGTTATAGTGAATTCTAATTCACTATTAATGTGGTAAAATACTCTATAACTACTAATATAATAATATAAGTACAATTAACAATCGAACAAAGAGTTTTGTATAGACTGTAAATTATGACTCCCACTTTTAGTGAAAGCATTTTTTCCCCTTTAAGTTTGTCTTCAGGTTGTTGCGATTCCTTAAAATTCCCTCTTCTCTCCTTGTCCTACTGAATAAGATTGTTTAGGCTGCCGATGCGGATACTTAAGGGTATTAACAATAAATGTATGACAAGGGTAACAAGTTGATTCGCACCATCAGTACCGGTGCTGCAACCTGAATACTCCAGACCAAGAAAACACTCTATATAATAAAAGTGTCGAAAGGAGTAATTCAATGCATCATTTTATTTTTATTTGCGGATTGTTTCTGAAGAAAAATAACTCTAAACGTGAGAATGTTTAAAGGGGAAGAAAGACTGTGAAAGGAGGGGAAGAAACATGATTTTATATTCTTTGCAAACTTATGAAACATTAAATCCCCTGAAAATTATTAATTATACATTTTATTTACAATAACACACACGTAGGAGTATAATTAAATATATTACAAGGAATATCAGCGATTGATAATATAATATTTTAGTATTAAGTTTTCTTGCAATTAAATAACACATGATATTATATATGGGGTGGTAATATATAAAGTTGGCAGAAAGTGTTTTATCTTCCCCTCCCCTTGTATGAGGGACAGATATCGTCTGGATACTTGAAAATATCAAATCAGTTGATGTGGAAGCTTCGGGCAGATTGGCTGTCGCATTTTTCACGACCGACTTAAGAGGGGTGCAAGTTTAGATCCTACAGGCGTCTGACGAACATTTACTTCATGTCATCAAATATGACCTCAGGTTCTAGAGGGAGAAGGGGGAAGGTTATTTGACCGCGGGGTCGTGTTTTGGATCTACTTTGGAGAATATTTGGTGGGTGTGTGTTCAATTATCCGTCTACTTGTGGTCGTATAGAGAGTTCTTAGTATAAACTTTCTGTTAGCAGAAACCGACCCGTTCATGTTGCACTTGAGAGCACTAAGAAACTGCCTTAACACGTCGCCATTTTAACTAAATAAATAAGTTTTATTTTAAATATTAAAATAATAAAATATCTTATCTTTTTTTGTTTTGTTCAAACTAGTCCACTAATAGATTAAATGTCATCTCACAGGTTTATACAACCCTGAGAGTCTTAGTCGTGAAAACAAAAAATATATATTTTAAATATTTTTTCTAATACCAGACATTTATCTTTATAATACAATCACCCGCTTTCTGGTCACGCAAACTGAATGTCTAACTCTTCTAATCTGGGTTGCCTTTAACGAAAAAGTAGTGGCTTGAATCCCGACCGGCTGTAATTAGTCAATATTATTCTAAATTTTAATTCACTCCTCTTCCGCACCAATATCAGTACATTTTTTTCGAATTTCTAACGTGTTCAACTTTACCCATTTAAAGTAATTAAAATGCGTATGTAGCGGACGGCTAGTAAGACTATTACAGGGGTTGGCAACACGTCGATCACGATCAACCAGCCGATCTCACAGCAATTATCAATCGATCGTGGAAGAAAATTACATTGTCAAGAAAAGGCAAGCTTATCTTGCATTATTCCACTATGGTACTGCTTATAAGATAGGGCCATGGTGTAATCTGTCTAGGTAAGACTTTCAGTGTAAATGGAGTATACATTTTATGTATTTTCTATAAAAGGTAGGGATATAAGTATTGGAGGAGATATTTCAAGTATAAGAAAAATTAATAGTTAAAATTATCGTGGAGAAACAAAAGAAGATGACGGGACCTTTGATAAATGTAAATGTCTATAGAGGTTTAAAATGGTTGCCAACCTTTGATTCTATAAAAAAAATTGTTTTTATCATAGTTGCTATGCTCATATGTTGAGGTAGTTCTTATGTTCCTCAAGTGTAATTTGTCCGGGATGGTATCTACCGACTTAAAGTCTATTCGATGGACGCCGCCATTTTGAGAGGAATTCGCTGCGCCGCCAAATTCTCTCCGAGCGAGCCCAAACGAGACACGTGACTGAATCACTCTGTCTCACCACCAGCCTCTAGTCCTGAGTTTGATGCTATAGTAAATGATTGGAGCCTGGGATCTAAACGTTGCCAAAAGTTTGTTGTCAAAAGTGTTTGCAAACTGTTCGGAGACCAAACCTTCCACATCAACTCAAAACAATGAACTATCATTCCAAAGACCACCCTTGAAGGTGTATTTTATATGTTTTACTTAGGGATTCTGGGGGAAATAAGTGTATAAATAGGTTTAGGTTAATTAGCCTAAATTATCTCAGGAAGGTTGAGCAAGAGTGCTCGTAAACAGTGTTAAGGTTGTATAGAATTATGGTTGGAAGCAGGTTAAAATAATTAAGGTGGGATGGAAACACCGCGAGTTAAGGTGGGGTGGTAGAACCGCGAGCTATGGGGAGATGGAAACACCGTGAGTTAAGGTGAGATGGAAACACCGTGAGTTAAGGTGGGGTTGAAACACCGCGAGCTAAGGTGGGATGGAAACACCGCGAGTTAAGGTGGGGTGGTAGAACCGCGAGCTATGGGGGGATGGAAACACCGCGAGTTAAGGTGGGATGGAAACACCGCGAGTTAAGGTGGGATGGACATACCGTGAGTCAAGGTGGGGTGGTAGAACCGCGAGTTAAGGTGGGATGGAAACACCGCGAGTTAAGGTGGGATGGAAACACCGCGAGTTAAGTTGGGATGGACATACCGCGAGTTAAGGTGGGATGGACATACCACGAGTTAAGGTGGGATGGAAACACCGTGAGTTAAGGTGGGATGGAAACACCGCGAGTTAAGGTGGGATGGAAACACCGTGAGTTAAGGTGGTATGGAAACACCGCAAGTTAAGGTGGGATGGAAACACCTCGAGTTAAGGTGGGATGGACATACCGCGAGTTAAGGTGGGATGGACATAAGGTGACTCAAGGTGAGTGGTAGAACCGCGAGTTAAGGTGGGGTGGTAGAACCGCGAGTTAAGGTGGGGTGGTAGAACCGCGAGTTAAGGTGGGATGGTAGAACCGTGAGTTAAGGTGGGATGGTAGAACCGTGAGTTAAGGTGGGATGGAAACACCGCGAGTTAAGGTGGGATGGAAACACCGTGAGTTAAGGTGGGATGGACATACCGCAAGTCAAGGTGGGATGGAAACACCGCGAGTTAAGGTGGGATGGACATACCGCGAGTTAAGGTGGGATGGACATACCGCGAGTTAAGGTGTGATGGACATACCGCGAGTTAAGGTGGGATGGACATACCGCGAGTTAAGGTGGGATGGACATACCGTGACTCAAGGTGAGTGGTAGAACCGCGAGTTAAGGTGGGGGGTAGAACCGTGAGTTAAGGTGGGATGGTAGAACCGTGAGTTAAGGTGGGATGGAAACACCATGAGTTAAGGTAGGATGGACATACCGCGAGTCAAGGTAGGATGGACATACCGCGAGTCAAGGTGGGATGGACATACCGCGAGTTAAGGTGGGATGGACATACCACGAGTCAAGGTGGGGTGGTAGAACTGCGAGTCAAGGTGGGGTGGAAACACCGTGAGTTAAGGTGGGATGGACATACCGCTAGTTAAGGTGGGATGGACATACCGCGAGTTAAGGTGGGATGGACATTACCGCGAGTTAAGGTGTGATGGACATACCGCGAGTTAAGGTGGGATGGACATACCGCGAGTTAAGGTGGGATGGACATACCGCGAGTTAAGATGGGATGGACATACCGCGAGTTTAGGTGGGATGGACATACCGCGAGTCAAGGTGGGGTGGTAGAACCGCGAGTTAAGGTGGGATGGTAGAACCGCGAGTTAAGGTGAGGTGGTAGAACCGCAAGTTAAGGTGGGATGGAAATATTGGGAGCTAAGGTGGGTGGAATCCCTGGGAGCTAAAGTGGGTGGAATCCCTGGGAGCTAAAGTGGTTGGAAGCAATGGGAGCTAAGGTGGGATGGCAGAAACGCGAGTTAAGGGTGGGGTGGTAGAACCACGAGTTAGGGTGAGGGGGTAGAACCGGGAGTTAGGGTGAGGGGGTAGAACCGCGAGTTAGGGTGAGGTGGTTGCACCACGAGTTAAGGTGGGATGGAAGTACTGGGAGCTAAGGTGGGTGGGAAGTAATAATGAATTAAGGGACTTTGTTCGAGGAAATGTTCACTATAACTTAACTAACTGTAGATTTTATTAGCCAATAATTCTGATTATTTACACCCCACCTTTACAAACCATAATTTCTATTATGCATTATTCGTAATCTTTTAAATCTCATCTTAACCTAGCGATTAATCCTATTCACACTTTAGAGTGAAATCTTCATACGTATCCATAATTGTTCTGTAAAACAGTTTTGCACTTTTACTGTTATCACATTTATGTCATTTGTACTTTGGACTTCTTGATTGCATGGCAAAATAATTGAATTATTAAACACAGAACTAATAACTTTCTAGCCGTCTTCATATGAAATTTATACTCTTAAGGTTGATTCGATGTTCATTATTATTATTATTATTATTATTATTATTATCATCATCATATTTTTTCTAGCACCGAGCCTTAGAGCCCGATCAGGTTATACGCTTAAGTACTAACTACGCTAATGGATTAGGAATTTGGAAGGTAGAAATTAAAGGAGGTGAACCCGCATTTGTGTGAACGAAGAGTGGAAAACCATTTAGGAAAACCACCCCAGTTCACCCAACCAAGATTTGAACCTCTATCTCCCTGTCCACGGCAGTCTAACTAACACGAAACAGGTGAGTTAGCCAAATACGCCAAAGAGGTGGGTATAATTATTATTACTATTATTAATTTTCTCACTTTACAATATTATCTTTTTTTTTTAAACAAAAAAAATGTGGGTAAGTTGAATAGTAATAACGAGATTTCATGGCCTCCAAAACAATAATTAAAAAGTTACTTTATATTCTCTGGTTTAATGGTTTCTAAAAAGGCGCAGCATCAATTAAAAACAAATCCATCTCACTTTATCAAATTAATCTTTCGGTTGAATCGATTCAAATTTCACCAAGTAGGTTTTATTTCTTAGAGAGAAACTTTCTGTTCATCAAATGGTATGAAGTGCAATTATATGACTATCAAATTAGGGACATAATCGATTACCTCCACGGTTGAGATAAAAGATTATTTTGACTGTCTAGTATTTTTAAATGAACATATACTATACATTACTTACTTACTGTATGGTATTAGAAACTCAAAATTCCATTGCTTTATTTACAAAAATAGGTCACCTATCCCTATTTTGATCTAGCTCAATTCAGTCCACCTCATTACAGTCAATCCTTATTATGAGCCATTTCTATTCAGTCCACCTCATAACAACCTATCCCTATTTTGAGCTAGTACTATCCAGTCCACCTCATTACAACCTATCCCTATTATGAGCAAGTTTTATTCAGTCTACCACACTTCAACCTAACCCTATCCTGAGCTAGCTATATCCAATTAACCTCATTAAACACTATATCTATATATATTTTTATTATTTAGCACCGCGTCTTACTACCCGTTCGGGTTATACGCTTTAAGTACTAATTACGCTAATGGAGTAGGAATTGGGAAGGTTGAATTAGAGTAGGTGAACCCGCATTTGCGTGGAGGGGGAGTGGAAAAACATTTAGGAAAAGCCACCCCCAGTTCACCCGACCGAGATTCGAACCTTGATCTCCCCGTCCTCAGCGGTTGAGCTCAACACGACTAGCGCGTTAGCCAACTACGCCACCGAGGCGGGTATATTTCTATAATGATCTAGTTATACATAGTTAACCACGTTACAACCTATCCTTATCTTGAGCTAGTTCTATCCAGTCCACCATATTACATCCTATCCTTATATTGAGTTAGTTCTATCCAGTCCACCTCATTACACCCTATTTCTATCATTATCTAGTTATCTAGTTCAACTCGCTACAACATATCCCTATCTTTAGTTATCTATATCCAGTCCACCTCATTACACCCTGCCTCTTCCAGATACATTCTAATATCATCCTCCGACCTGCGTCTAGGTCTTCCCAATGGTCTCTTCCCATTTGGTTTAGCAGTCGGTACCTTGAACACAGTTCTAAATTCTCTCATTCGCACTGAATGTCCTCCCCACTGTATTCTGCAAAATTTGATTATCCTAAAAATGTATCGTGATGTGTAAAGGGCATGTAGCTCTTCATCATACAAACACCCCCACTCACCCCCACTCACCAGTATTTTCACCCTTTTTTAAGACCAAGTATCTTCTTTTAAGCATTTTGTTTTCGAGTATCCTAAACTTATTTTTGTTATGCGCGGTAAAAAACTACATTTCACGTCCATGGAGAACAATTGATAAATAATATACATTATAAACTTTTAATAGAGTTAATTAGATATTACCTTATCTCTTTCAATTATTTTTAATGCTACTTTGTCATTTTACCTGTAAAGGCTGTCACAAAATTCGTGCATAAAATGTGAATATAATATTTTCTTAAGAACTCACGCTTGTAGGAGTTTGGTTTAGACATCAAATCTAATTATGTCTTGGTTATTTCAATGACAGGGGGTCAAACCCTGTCCGAGTGTCCTGGAGTTTTTTTTTTATAGTAGGGTTTCCCAATCTACCTTCACGCAAATACTGATACATTTTGTCTTAACTATAATTTACTCATCCCTATCACACTAGAGTACTTTAAATAAGTTTATAAGCGTAAAACCTGAATGGGTACTGTGACGTGGTAAAGAAAATTAAAATATACATTTTGTAAAACTTGAAAAAAATTTTTTTTTTTATATATAATGTCGTGGATTTCTGACAAAAATTGATATTTTGATCCGCCAATTAATGGCTCTACAACATAGGGGTGGGTAACTCCATATAGATCGTTGTGTCTCTTTATGAATAAAATGTCAATCAAAATAGAGTTAAAAAACACCAATATACACTTTTTTTTGCAATAAATTTTGCGGCATCCAATATTAAAAGGATCATATTATAAGAAAAAAATATGGGCTAGTTCTTTATTTATTGTTATTGAGTCTTTATAAACCACTTTAAGAAATATATTCGAGGTCTACTCAAATCTTAACATTTTAATTAATCTATCTAAAGTTCTTGATATCAAAATGGAAATTACTTTAATATAGATTCACCCCACTATGTTTGGTTTGGAACTATATTTTTAAGTTTGGTTTATCCAAATAGTACAGAATGTTAAAGTAAAAAAAAGAAAGTTCTAGATAATTTTTTAAATAACGGATAAACGCAGTCTTAACATGAAAACTGACAAACAAGAAAATGTAATTAATCGAAAGGAGTTTCTATTTGACAGTTTAATTCCCCTAAAATGTGTGTTTTTAAGAGAAGGTGGGGCAAAAAGGTTTGGCATGGAGGCTGTGTAGGGTTGGGGGATGGGGGGAGGGCGGGGAGTGTTGGCTAGGATGGGGTAATATCTTCCTTTGAAGTGCGATTAGTGTATCTCCAGGACTCTACGTAGAGCTGATTGTACCTACGACAGAGCTTTGTATATACCCGCGAGCAAATGAACCACTCAAGGGAGGCAGGAGGGTGGAGGAGGGGTAGTGGGAGTAAATTAGCATTATTACTGAGCTTGTACGGTCTACCTTTCACATTGGCTCCATCTGACTAAACTGTTTCAAATTACTAAGTCGGGGTGGGGAGTAGATTGCGACTTACTAGACGTCCCGAGACACCGGTATAAAGTTAATCCACTAACAATATTCGGGGCCTGTCTCGAACAAAGCTATTATGTATCAATTTTCTCAACATCTATAGAAAACGAGCCCTGGAGGGGAAACACTTAATTATAATTTGAAAGATATAATTGGGTACAATAGAATTAAAACGATTGAAACTAACCTCAATCGCATTCGTACACTCATTTGATTTCGAAAGATAAGCATTCGGTTTAGAATGTTTGCTAAATGGAACGCTGATTGTATTTTAGTAAGGAGGGGGGTGTTATATATAGGCCTACGGTAGAACATCAACTATGTGAATTGACTCGTGAAATAGGCGATTTGGTTAGTATGAATTTAGGATGATTGAATTAAGGGAGAAAATACATTCTTAGTCATGAAAAGTCACTACTCTATGAGACTGTACTTTACTACTACTACGACTAATAAAAATAAT
>CABFOW010000334.1:222645-243783 GCA_902141385.1 Timema californicum | reverse complement strand
ATGATAATAATAATAATAATATTTAGCACCGCGTCTTACTACCCGTTCGGGTTATACGCTTTAAATACTAATTACTCTAAAGGATTAGGAATTGGAAGGTTGAATCAGAGAAAGTGAACCCGCATTTGCGTTGAGGGAGAGTGGAAAATCATTTTAGGAAAAACCAGCCTCAGTTCACCCGACCGAGATTCGAACCTCAATCTCCTCGTCCTCAGCAGGCGAGCTCAACACGACAAGCGCATTAGCCAACTACGCCACCGAGGCGGATTTGATTATATCACCACAGGGACATTTCTATGACCGAAAGAGAAATGGCCTACCAATTTTGTTAGGAATGGTATTCTCACATACCTTACAGGCTTTTTTTTTTACACACCCCGATCGACATTGGACCGACGGCTTCACTTCCTCTCCGAAGGCAGTTGTGATAAGGATTTTTATCTCTCAAGAATAATCCGTAGATTCCGGTTGGGTTTGGGCCCACGACAAACGGGTCCTGAGGCTATTACTTTACCCCAAGACCACCGAGGTCAACAACAAGCTGGACATACGACGTTTGGTGCAGTTCTGAAAGCACCCGTTAGCCCTGCCATGTATGTGTTTACTTCTGACTCGCGTTTCTATAGCAAGTGTCCGTTTAATCATCTGATAGTTAGATTAGATTAGGTTTGAGATACAGAAAATTAGATTTTTTAATGGTTAATATAGTTTAGATTAGATTATGTAAGGCTAGTTCTGCATAAATGACAGGGATAATTATATTTCCTCATAGTCCATACATCCTTCTCAGTTGGCCCAAACGATATCACATTTACTAAGTCTGTACCAACCATCCTGTGTATATTGGTATGAACGGGTCGCTTTTTGGGAGGAACGTGTCAAAAGTCCTACGACCGATTGGATCAATTGTGTTTCTTATATCAATAATAAATATTATATTCACTCTCGTAATAGACTGAACTACCTATGATGGAAGATCGAGGTTCGAATACAAGTCAAGTGTACTAAGTGTGGTTTTTCTTAAATGTTCCCTCCCCGTAAATGTGGTTATAATTCTCTTGGTGTAATTTCAACCCTCCTCCACCCTTACCACAATAATGTAGTTGTAAATGCCTGGGTGACTAGTGGCGCAGCGTTGCGGTAGCCAACATCAACACGTCGTAAGAGGTGGTTAGCCCATTCTCGTCGGGAAGCCCTCACTCTCCAACCTGTTGATTGAAAGCAGCACACAACGGGGAGTTCCCCTGGTGGGTAGAACTGTTGCGCGGTTACCAACCTAAAAGCTTAGTGGAAATTTCAATTACAGCCTCGTATGCACTGTAATGTAAAAGCAGTGTTTTCTTCTAAGTAAGCAGAGACTGCTTCCTAAACGAATATTTACATTTATACTGAGCGAGGCTTTATGTATGGTAAATTTATCCTTGGAATATTAATTGAAGCCACTAGCTTAGCTAAGTCGGTAGCGCGTCCGTCCATGGTGTCAGGGATCTCTGGTTCGACTATCAACATGGATGGAAATGTGATCATCGATGATTTTTTTATAGCACCGCGTCCTAGTACCCGTTTAGGTTACATTTATAGGAAAAGCACCTGCATTTTCATGGAGAGAGAGTGGAACAAGATTTTGTCAAAAGCCATCCTAAATACACCCATCCGATAATTGAGCCTTTATTTCCCTGTCATCACATTCGCGTGGAGGGAGGGTGTAAAACTATTTCGGCAAAACCACCCTCAGTGCAGCCGACAGAGATTCGAACCTTGATCTCCCTGTCACCGGCAGTTTAGTCTACTGCGAGAGTAACGCATTAGATTATACTTTTTTGCTAGTCTTATAGGTATATATATTAACGTGATTAGTACGTATGAGTATAACCTGAATGGATAGTAAGATGAATTTTATATATTAACGGATTAATATATACGCATTGATATATATATATATATATCAATTCATCTTACTATCCGTTCAGGTTATACTCATACGTACTGATGAGTTAAGGATGAGGAAGGTTGAATGTAGAGGAAGTTTACCTGCGTTTACGTGGAGTGAGACTGGAAAACCATTTTGGAAAATATCACCCTCACTACAGACAATCGGGATTCTATCCCCAATCTTTCTGTCATCAGCCGTCTAGTCTATCTTCAGAGTGATGCCTTAGACTATGAGGCCACCGAACCAGATGTATATAGCTTTGTTAGATATAGCTTTGTGAAATGGTAAGTTGAGAATAATAAAAAAAGTTTCTGTAATAGTGTATATTATATGATGTAGGGAGCCTATTCTCTTTGGTGAAATGAGATTTTTTTTAGAATTTTGTTTCTATAACAATTATATTATTTAGTTTAACATATATTACGAACAATAAGTATAATTTAGCCAGAGGAGTGAGAAAGTCTTTGCGGTGCTTCGTACCATTTATTTTAATGAAAGCTTACACAGAGAGGATGTGCCTCAAAGACATTAATTCCAAAAATATTCAAAGGGGAGAATTCTGTATCTATGTATTTAAAACGTGAAGCCATTACTTTCAACAATAATACTCGGAGCTCCAATATATATTTAATATATATTTTTTAATAAAATCGTATAAAATTAATATGTAGACAAACAGAAATTAATTTAAGTATATTCAAAAGGGGAAATTTTTAATTTGGGAACAAAATTATCATAAAAATATATACAATAATTTAATATTAATTATATTTTGAGCGTATAGAGAAAAGAAAGGAGATACATATAATATACATTTTATAGGACAACAGCTTTGATATCTCAAAACCTATAAATAACTCTGCAATTGCATATTTTTTATATATTTTAAATATGATAGATAACTTTTTTAACCATAAAAGTGCATTAAAACAGTCTCGTGGTTATCTAACAGATGGCAGCACAAACCCCATTCGAGTTATAAATTGGACCTCCCCTCTTCTTTCTTGTACTCTTAATTTGTTTCCACCATGTATTAGTTGTCGCTTGGGCCAAACTAATGTATTATTATTATTAGCACCGCGTCTTACTACCCGTTCGGGTTATACGCACTTACGCCAATGAGTAATGGTAGGGTGATTATGAGATGAGATGGAGGACCTACAGTTTAACGTGGAATCCGAACCACGGTGGAGGCCTGGTATTCCTCACATTCACAATATGTCTTGTCAGAGGTGAAGGAAGGGTTTGGTAATCAGATAAATCTTTGCCGGGACCGAGGATTGAACCCCGGCCGCCAGCATAGAAGTCTGACACCTTACCCCTAGACCGCCAGGTCACCCAACGAATGTATTAACCTTCTGTGACCGGTGCTAATGCATTTTCGCATCAGATGTTTTTTTTTAATTGGTGGTAATTAGGTCGAATCCCTTTCAAATATTCCTCAGTTAGTTCCTGCTGAGTAGTATTATGTCAAACATTTTTTTAATAAAGTTTATTTGCTGAGATACGGAAACTTTAACTGGAGCCACGCGGGGATGTTGTGAATACGCAACGGCGCCATTCGTTATGTCATGAGTTTGGCTCATTGCCGCCATATTATATTTACATTGCATAGTTCGTACAAGTTTTATCACGTGTCCAAAAATTATATAACGTCGCTTTAGTTTTCTGTAGTTGTAATTCACGTGTGGACGTCATTATACATAAAAATACGAATTGAAGGAACTCAATTAAGAAAAGTTTTTTTCAACAAAAATGTAAGTACCTTTTTGAAATAATTTTCTTTATAATACTTTTCTCTGTTCAAAATACGTCCTAATTGAAACCTATATTTTATGATTGTGAGGTATTTTGTAGATTAGGTTACAACATTTTAGGTAATGTAGCTTTTTATTTATAAATTACTATGTACTTTTTTTGCTTTCTAATAAAAGCTATGTTTTTATAACAGTTTAACATTATTATTTAAAAAAAAGCAGAGTTACAATAGACCCTATTATTTACAAAAATACAATATTATTCAAATACTTATTTAACGATATTGCTTCAGTAATAATATAATGTATTAACGTAGGTAGGTGTTTTTGATTATTATTTAGAACATTATAGGATGTTACAAATTGCAATCGTGCCAGTCCTCGTGTTATTTTTTAGGGCCAGTCCCCGAAGGTTAACTATGCTAATATAATAGAGATGAATAAGGTGTCATTTTAGGGTAAATGTAACTACATCTGCGTATAAAGAAGATTGAGAAACCACGTAGGAAAAAAATCTTTGGTACATCCGTATGGAATTCGAACCCCGAAACTTTAATGGGTTTGGAACCCAACCCCGAGTGGTATTATCTTATAATTCTTTTTCAATAACTTTTTTTTAATAGGAAACACTATATTTGAAACTTAATTAAATGAAGTTATAGCTCACGAAAAATAATTCCATACTTCTAATTTATTAAATGGAAATATGTTTGCACACATGTATATATTGGGTAAGGGGGAACAGAAAGGGAGGGGGATAGAAAGATGCCCCAGGAGGGCTATGCTCTAGATCTAGTCATTTGACCTTATCTTACCTATGCTTTCCTGACTTATGGAGGAGTTCATTTATAAGGTGGGGCCACCATTAAGGTGAATTCCATTGTCCGAGCTAAAAGGAAACTCTGAGGCCTTCGGATGAAAATTTGAGTTTTTCTGGGGCCTACAAGGACAAAGTAATAGAATTAACCACTAACGGTGTAAGTACCAAGGATGCTATAAGAGAGACCCTACTGCGGGAGTGGCAAGCAGACTGGGAAGAGAGTACCACAGGTAGAAGGACATTCCAGTTATTTCTGAACTTACAAGAAAGACTGAGAAGGAAGCATCTTCATTCAACCTTCCCGGGGACTTGTCTACTATATCTAACGTGACCAGACGTCCCGCTTTGAGCGGGACAGTCCCACTTTGGGGAAATGTGTCCCGCTGTCCCCAAGATTTTCCATGGGACGCAAAATTGTCCCGCTTTGGAGGGTAGTCCATTTTGTGAACTACATAAATTAATAAAAACGTTGTTATGACTCGTCTGGACACTCAATGCGCCAGCCCAGTGCCTGTCAGTCCAGTCTAGATGACGTGAATCCCCCTCCACCGTACCACACCAATGTACCCACAGCTACAGAACTACAGTATTCCTTCTGACTCAAGCCTCCTTCAGAAGTATTCGGTTTGACTCGTTAGTCGTCAACGTTAGTTAGCAGTACACAGGATTATTTATAGATCATTCGACCGACCAGTAACCTAAACTGTGTTTATTTATTTCGAAAGAGTTGTGTGTACTCTTTAGAAAGTTGTGTCGTATGCATTTAAGTTTGCAAACAAATATATTTAATAATGCCAAAAAGAAAGTGCTCTTTCAACGCTGACTTACGGGCTAAATATCCATTCATAAAACTTAAAAGTGAAGCGAACAGAAGTGATGTCGTGTGTGAAAAATGTCGTACTGAGTTTAGTGTTGCGCACGGAGGTTCCTGTGATGTGGAAAAACATTTAAAATCTCATCGGCACGTAGCTTCAGACCAGGCTGCTTGTTCTAGTAAATCTATTTCTTTGTTTTTCAAAAGTAATGTGCCGTCCAAGAAAGATCTCGAAGTTTCTGCTGCCGAAGGTGTCTGGGCCTATCACACTGTACGAGAAAATCACAGCTTTCGTTCCAATGATTGTGCTTCAAAAGTAATAAGTACGTGCTTTGAACCAAAGTTTCATTGTGCCAGAACAAAATCGCAAGCCATTGTAACTCAAGTATTTGCACCATTGGCTGATTCACAACTTAAAAGGGGGTTGGAAAATGCAAATTATGTTTCCTTAATGACAGACGCATCTAACCACGGGTCACAAAAAATATTACCCGTGTTGGTGAGATATTTTGATAAGTTTGATGGGGTGAAAGTAAAAATATTGGACTTACGGTCTCAGCCTGGGGAAACTTCCGAAATTATTGTCAGTTATTTAAAGGACTTGTTGCGAAAGCATAACCTAACAGACAAAATAATTTCTTTCAGTGGGGATAACACAAACTGTATGTTTGGTGGTGCAGGAAGAAAAGGAACAGAGAATGTTTATCGCAAATTGGAAACTTTTTTGCAAAGGGATATTGTGGGTATTGGATGTGCTTCGCACATTATACACAACGCTATATTAAGTGCGTCTGATTGTCTGCCAGTAGATGTAGAAGTAGTGGTTGTGAAAATATATTCACACTTCTATATTTACACAGTAAGGGTGGAAAAATTTAAAGAAATTTGTGACACCATCGATATTGAGTACCAGAAAATGTTGGGGTACAGCAAAACACGATGGCTAGCGCTAATGCCTGCCGTGGAAAGAATTTTAAAATTGTATTTGCCACTTAAGGAATACTTTCTGAGTCAACCTAAATGCCCCGTGGTTTTGAAGACATTCTTTGAAGATGAACATTCATTAATGTGGTTATATTTCATACACAGCCAAGCAGCTACCTTCCAAAACTCAGTTTTAAAAGTGGAAGGTCAGAATGTTTCTGCCATCGAGGTTACTGCGGAGATAAAAACAATGAAAGAGAACCTTCAAAATAAGATTATCACTAGATTTATTCCTCATGTACTGCGCAACTTAATGACAAACAACTGTTCAGGACCTGAAAAAGAGGATTTTACCAAGACTATTGTAACATTTTACGAGACATCATTACAATATTTAGAGCAGTGGACAACGCATTTCGAGGACTTGGAAATGTTTGAATGGGCAACTCTGAAAAAAAATCCAGAATGGTCTGATGTTCAACTAGCCGTAGACTACCTTATTGATAAAAAACACTTCGACGCGTCTTCTGATACGGAGCTTTTTGATGAAATGACTTGTGTAAATAAATACATTGAGAACCATATTTCAGTGTGGAATGATAACAAATTAGAATCTGATAAACGGTGGCTTGAACTGCTTAAACATTTGAGAGAAAACTCCATAAACCATCAGCACATCAGTAAAATCGCAGAATATGTACTAGCACTGCCAGGAAGTAATGCAGCTGTTGAGAGAGTTTTTTCTGCAATGACAAAAGTGTGGACATCGGAGAAAACCCAACTTAGGGTGAGCATTTTAAGGTCAATATTAGTGACAAAAATTAATTTTGACTTGAGTTGCCAGGACTTTTATTCAATGTTACGGTCCTCACCAGCACTGTTAAAACAAATAAGTTCAAATACAAAGTATGAGTATGATGATTGAGTCTGTATGAAACATAAAAATGTACGCTTAGAATGTTGATGCTAAAATTTACTGAGTAAATAAATATAATGTGCTTTCTTTTCTATTTACTTGTATGTCTTTAGAGGTTTGTTTAAACAACAACAACATCAAAATAATTGTAAAAATAAACATCTAAATTAACTGTCCATACGTTTTCAATCACAGCCCCCACCCCCACAAAAAAAAAGTGTAGGCTTACGTAGGCTTTGTTTTCTACTTGTTTTAAACAAATTACCACAAAACAGCAACGTCCGAACTCAGCTAAATACGAAACTTTTAACTTATACCTTACTTGCAGGGGTCATGGATGGCCTCAAAATACGATTTTTCAGGCTTAATTTTTTTTTAATCTGGGGGGAGGGGGGTTCCTCAGCCCCACTGGAGAGGTCTTCCATACCGATTATATTCCCCAAACCCCCTAGTATAAACATGTCCCACTTTAGGGCAGAACAAATCTGGTCACGTTAACTATATAACAGGGCATGGCCCATATCGAGCGCGTCCCTCTTTAGGATGAACTTGAGTGAAACCAGTCTTTGGTGTTACGGAGGAGAGGCAAGGCCGGAACACGTGACCTTGGAATGTGTATTCACGGAAAGGGAAAGAGCGGAGCTACTAAAACCTATACAAGCCAATGCCATATACCACATATTGAGGGATGTGGACCGGTGGAGCTACTTCGATGAGATAGCGAACAGGGTATCGAAAACAAAGAGACAGACATATGGACGAACTAAAAGAAAGAAGACAAAGACATAATCAAGATTCGAGACAAAACAGACAGCAAGAAACAACTGAGGAAGAAGTGACGAGTGAAGATGAGGAAGAAACGACGAGAGAAAACGAGGGAGACGGAGAAGGAGAATAAACATCAGACTTAGACGAGACGTTACCATACTGGTGAAACAAAACACAGAAAGTGTAATAAAAGGGAAAGTGGACAAGATTTTGATGGACTCTGGATATATTTAGAGCTCTAGCCAAGGAAAGGCGTATCAGGGATATCAGTGATGAATATATCTGACGAACCAGGGACGCCTGGAATACCGGCTGGGGGATAAGGAAGTTAAGTGGATACAGATGAGACGTCGGAAGTTGTTCCTTACTCGAAGAGGCCTGCTCTCTTGGAAACAAGCGTGATGCTGGGCTGGAGCTATCGAGCACTCCAAGGATGTCGACTGCCCACGGTAGGAAGTGACCAGAAAAGAAAAAGAAAATGGGACTCCCTACAAGGAAAATATATGAACTGATTGTGTAGACGACGGCACTAGCTATAAGTTAGGTTAAGTTATATTTAAATCCAAAGCAAGCATATCAAAAAGAAAAAATGTATACAGCCAAAACAACTTTAATAGAGAAAGAGGGACAAGTATAGCTGTAAGTTATCATAAAGTAAATAATGGTATTGGTATATAGTAGACGGAGCTGCTAACAGGCACAGGTAGAGGTAAATTGGTAATGATCAATAACAGAACAAGTGGTTTTAGTATTAGTATATGTTTATATTCCAAACATTTTGTGTGTACATTTTTAGATTAATTATATAGAAAGCCTATTGTAATATGAATAGAGCAGGAAAAGTCCTAATTTCTATTAAAATAAGATGTCAGGACAAAAAAAAATCCGCAGATGATAGATGATACGTGAGAATGATGATGATGGAAAAAAAGAGGGTAATAGAGTTTAGCGTGGGTTCCGAACCACGGTGGGGGTCTGACATTCCATACATCCACAAAGACTGAAAGTACACACTTTGCCGGAGGGGTTAGGTAATCAAATAAATCTTTGCCGGACCGGGACTTGATCCCGGATTCCTAACACAGAAGTCTGACACCCTACCCCTAGACCACCAGGTCACCTATAATTACATCCTGCTTTTTTTTTAGTAAAAATAAGTGTGAATTTTAAATTTCTATCTTATGTAACATAGTATCTTCAATTTTACCTCTAGGCCTTTCTCAGAAAATTTTTCCAACCTCTGTCTTAATCCCTCATACATATAAAAAAAAGGGTGTAAGTATCTTTTAGTTTTATACTGTCCATAAAACACATGGGTAGCTAACCCTCTAATAAAAGGTGAAATAATTAGGAATATTTCAGAGGAAATGCACCATCATTAGTGTGGATATACTTAAATATCCCACTTTTGGAATCTAAAGGGTTGAGTAGAGTTTGGATCCATTACACCTTAACGAACTTTCTTACAACCCCTAAAATGGTGCATGTGTGTTTGTTTTTTTTGCTCCCAAGTGTGTAATGCATCAGCCCCTCTCTCACCTCTCTTTAAATCCACACCCCTTACTGCCATATTCAACCAACACCTTCTAACATACATCCAAAGTTGACTGGGCAAAGTAAAGCTGCAGTTACCAGAGCGAACGGGCTGTAAAACTGGTTGTTAAAACCTCACGGAAGTCGTCAAATTATTACGTCCCATCTGTGGGGGGATGCATTCGGACGGTCACAACATGGGCTCTAACCTCTTAAAACACTAACTGCGTGTTAAAAAGCTCTGCATTAAAAGAAAGGAAAGCGTAATTATAATCCAAACACTCACACACACACATCCTCTCTCATATCAATGATAATTTCTCAATACTTTCCTCAGAAACACTTTCTGTTTTAGTGTAAAAATAAAATATAGGTAGGTTATTTAAAGGTTTTCTTAACCATTATTTATTTTTATCTTTTTATCTATTTTCATCCCGCTCTTTTTATTTTTCTCTCTCCAGTTTTCTCTCTCTCTCTTTCAGACACAAAGCTAATTAAAAGGAAATTAAAATCATACGAGTCTTATTTTAATATCTTGATACCCGCTTCTGTGGCTCCGTGGTCTAACGCGCAACTCTCTTGAGTATGATGGACTACCGGTGACAGGGAGATCGAGGTTCGAATCTCAGTCGGGTGAACTGAGGGTGGTTTTCCAACATGGTTTTCCATTCTCCCTCCACGAAAATGCTGGTACATTTCCTATTAATATAACCTACCTAATCCCTTAAACCATTAGCGTAATTAGTAGCCTACAAATTCGTATAACTCGAACGGGTAGTAAGACGTGGTGCTAAAAATAAATCTTTAAACCAGTTTTATCTATACTAATGATTATACTAATTGGTAGGGAATAGTAAGGTATTTGCGTGGGTAGAGCGTGGGAAACCATCTTCCCGTCAAATAAGTGTTGACGAGCTTGACGCCTGGATCACATGTACACCACTCATTTTTATTACACACCCCTGACAATGGTCGCGTGGTCTAAAGCGTAAGGCTCACCTTGTACTTGGTTGCCATTTATAGAGCCTCAGAGCAAGAATCATGGGATCAGGGCTAGAATCCTGGTAGGGCCAACTAGATGGAGGATCTTAATAGCAGGGAGTCAAACCGGAACCAGAACCAATAACCGAAATTAACAGTTATTTTTAAGGTACTGGAATCGGAACTCGGAACCCTAAAGACACTATTCCGAAGAATACTTAACCGGAATTTGAACCGTTAAATAATTTTAGGTGCTAAAAGGTGCTTTAAGGTTCCTAGTTTTAAATAAATGTATATAATTTTGATAAGATGCACACTTTTTTTCCTTTCGCTTAGCTTAATTTTAAAATGTGTTTCCCCCTTTCTCAGTAAGTTCTGAAAAGGCTTGTTATATTTTAGTTGACTTCTTTGTTTGAAACCTCTTTTCTAAGGTGATTAGAATAGAGTTAATGAGCCCTTAGCAATATACACTAATGAGTCTAGAATCCAGAAGAATGTCATGACGATCACATTGTTCACTGTATTCTCACTTTAATATTAAATATTAAATTTTAAGCATGAAGTTTAAGAAGATGTTTTTAACTTTGATGGATGGATAACACCACATAGAGACAAGCAGTCTAAGCCTATTTTACTTGGTACTTCCTAAAAGTGAAAACTGATAATCTGATGGTTTGTTGAACAACTTAAATTAGAGGGAAAAGAGAGATGGAGGGTGGCAAAATGCAAACTTTAAATTATTTCACTCAAATTTAAATTAGAAAGTAGCTCAGCTCAGTGAAAGTGTTCCTTGTGTACAGTGCAGAGATGATTATTTTTGTTGTTAGTTAAGTGGCTTAAATAATATTATTGATGGGTTTCGTTAGAGAAAACCCAGCTCGGAAGTTTTTGACTATTAGACTAACGGTGACAAATAAAGATGGATGCACTTTTATTATTAAGTTACGTTATAATGTATTTTTTTTAATCTAGCAAAACTTTTGATTCAGAATGTAATTTCCTACAAGTTTTTCCTCTTTCCTTTCATGCAAATGCAGATACAATTTCTCTAATTATAAAAATATAACCTTCTTCATTAATTAAAAACCCATTATAGAAATTAGTATATTAACGTAGCCCAAACGGATAGAAAGACGCTGTGCTATTTAAAAAAAAATTGAATAACCAGATTACTATCAGGAACCGAAAAGAACCGGAACATGTATTGTGTTCTAACCGGAATCAGAAACTGAACCTTTAAAATGTTTGTTTGTAGAACAGGAACAGGAACCATAACCGATAGAAATTTTGGTTTGACTCCCGGCTGAATAGTATTAATCATTGTGGCTTAATGCAATTTTTTTCCAAGACAATGCAGGAATAGTATCTCAATACTTTCTCACTCATGCATACTTCCTAGGTAAAGTTAATTTTTAAATAACGGGTCCTTATAGTTATAGGCTTGAAATTGTACGTTAATAAACAAAAATATAAGTATCAAATATATTAATGTATTCATACTCGTATATCTCTAATTACATTTAATAAAACTCTTCATTTATTTAATATTCAAAATGTGATGAAAATATATCAAAGGACAAGAGCTTATTGCGAATATTAAACAAAAACTCGAAATTGTTAAATAATGCTTTGTTTAAATCAACTACAAACATTGGGTTTGATTTAATAACAATTTCTCTGGCAAAAAAAAATAATATTTTTTTGTTTAAGAGACTAAGTATTTTCTTTGACGTTGACAATCAAATTTTTCTGATAATAAAGAAAGAATTCTTTTATGAATTTCCTTTTATTTAAAATGTAAATCCTTTATTTTTTTTCTCTCTTTTGAAAGAAGAAAGAGCTTTATTTCTGTGAGAAAGAACACAAAAAGTTTTTAAGTTCGGTTTGATGTAAGAAAGAACTTTGTACTTTTATTAGAACTAGAAATAAAAATTAAATAGGAACGTAAGTGTTTAGAGGCAACATACAAGTTACATTAAGTTTATAAGGATTATAAACTTCTAGATCATGATAGAACAATAACAAGACCATAATTATGGAAGTTCCTAAAGATATATGAACCATATGATCTTAATTTATTTTTTTGCGTCACTCATCACATCATTTAATTATGAGAATGTACTAGTATTTGCTTGGAGAAAGAACATGAACATATTTAGGAAAACACACCCTTACTTACACGGTAATATAGCACACTGTATCCAACCAACCTACCTCCCCCCACCCTCCTGTCCCCAAACTTATCAAACCTGAGGTCATATCCACTTGCCCATAGATATGCGTGTAGATGTATTAATGAATTGTGTTTAAGTTATCGTCATGAAAATATATAAAATTGAGTTGGTGTCCATTTGTTGATCTTTCAATAAAAACCACAACACCAATTGTGCTGAGATCTCGCACTGACATCCAATTAACGACGTAGACCTATTCAAATAAACTTCCAGCATTTAGTATCAAGATCTGGGGGGGCTATAAAATAAAATACTTTTTGGCTATTGACTTAGCTTGTGCTGATGATCGGATTTTCATCAAACCAACTTTGAAAGATACCTAGGTACAATTTATACAAGACGGCCATCTTAAAAGGAAGTAGAGATTCTATAACACTAATTTTTATCCCACTAATAGATCTATCTCCTAAAATATGAAAAGCCTGGTAGTGGGAAGTCGAGTCAGAACCATTAATAATAATAATAATGCAAAAAATTCGTTGAATTAAGATAATCAAAGGACGAAAGCGTTGTCATATTTTAACACACATCCCATGTGAAGAACGGATATTTAGCTAGTAACAGATAATTTTAGTAGATTTCTAAACTGTAGTTAGGATTTATTGTTAGAATATTTAAAAATCACTTTATAATCAATACGCTGTTTAAGAGCATGACTTACAAACTAACTTAACTTCTATTTCCACGGTCTTTTGATTCATCATTGTAAATGTAGAGAATCGCGTTACACTGAATATAATGAAGTCGTTCATGTCGAGAATCAAAACTAGGGCTCTTAACTCAATTAGGAAGACCTTCTTCCAAAATGAGATAAGGAGTTGGACGTTGCCTAATTGGGACGTCTCGGCAGATCAAGATAGGATCTCCCATGTTTATAAATTTACGTTTTATTTCACGAGTATTAATGATATAACGTTGGAACAAAAACCATAAATTCTGATAATTCTAAGAATAATCTTTAAACTTCACAAATTTAGTATTTTATATCTTGTAGTATTTTTTTAAACATATTTTCTATAAATCATCTATAGTTTCAGCTATTTGGATTGGTAACGAAAATGGCCGTTAGCAGTTTGCCTGCCAAGATGTGGATTAAAAAGTACGTGGACGCATTATGTCTATCTAAAAGAGGAAATAAGGAAAAATTAATTTTTAAATTATGATTATTAGCAGCACGTCTTACAACCCGTTCGGGTTATATGCACTTACGCTAATGTGTAATGGTAGGGTGATTGTGAGATGAAATGGAGGACCTACAGTTTAACGTGGAATCTGAACCACGGTGGAGGCCTGGCATTCCACACATTCACAAGTTGTGATTAATACACGTCTTGTCAGAGGTGAATGAAGGGTCTGGCAATCAGATAAATCTCTGCCGGGACCGAGGATTGAGCCCTGAACCCTCAACACAGAAGTCCGACACCTTGCGCCTACACAACCAGGTCACCTTTGATTTTTAAAAACAAATCAAGATATTCACAGTCTTAAATAATATAGTGTGTGCATAAACTCGTCGGAGGAAGAGGGAAAGTGCTATCAGTAGATAAATAAGAAGCCTAATAATGTAAATTTCTCATTTTATTCCCTCTCTAACTCGTACATTGGTGTCTTAAAAGTGTAATAGTGCTTAAAGTGCTTAGTGTGTCAAGTTAATACGATCTTCATCGGTGGCCGCATGGTATAATGTGTCACTCTCGCAATAGATTAGACTGCCAATAACAAGGAGATTGAGGTTTGAATCCCGGTCGAGTGAGCCCAGGACTTCTTTTATAAATGGTTTTCCTTATTTTCAGCACAAATGCGTGTACAATTACTTTAAAATCCAACCCTACTCATGCCTAGCATTTTAGCGTAATTAGTTCATATGTGTATAGCACGAACCTGGTGCTTAAAAAAAAAGATTAAATTATGCAACCCGCTTTTCAACTTAGCTTCGAAATCTTTATCTCAGTTGGTAGCGTGTCCATCTACTAAGCTAAGGGTCCCGGGTTCGAATCCTGGCATGGCCGAAAAACTTATCATTGTTAAAATGTGGGCTTATCCTATCACATTGATGAATTAACGACCGGGGACTGGATGTTGTGTCTGTTCTATTCTTAAGTTAGATTATAATGGATAAGAAGATACAAAAAGGCCTAGTCAGCCAGTAACGGAAAATATATTGATTGAATAATAAAAAACTGACCCAGACCACAGGCTGGAAACAGTAATGGATGTAAAAAAGTAAGTCTACTTGGCCTCCAATAGTAATTCTCGGATTGTATGCACGGACGTTGAGAATCAATCGGCGGTAAACCTGGACGTGGTTAAATATTCCGGATCACGCACTTGCTGCTCGTTTCACCCTCCCCCCCTTACCCCCTCTACTTCCTCAACGCCTCCTCCTGTCTTGACATTTATTGGAGGGGACGAAGTGCTAAGTTGAGTGATTGAACCGAGCGATGCGTGTGACTCCCATCTTCGCCACACCTGCGTCACCACCTGACAGAGAAACATACCCTCGGCAAGAATGGGCTGCTGTGAAAGGAGGATGAAGTTAGTTAATGATGTCGCAATAATTGGAATAGTTCGTCAGGGGTCGTGTCTGCAGCTAGCGTTTGCCGTCCTGGTTTTTTTAAATGATGATGCCCATAATTAGTGGCGTGCTCTAACAAAAATTAATGACATGTCACAATTGTAAACTTTACTTTATCACCATCACTGTTTCCAGTTTGGGGCAGTTTTTTATTCAAGTCATAAATTTTCCACTTCATATGTCTTAACATTTAACTTAAAGAGTAGGACAAGCACAACATCCAATCCCCAAACGTTAATTTATCAATGTAAAAGTGTAAATGCACATCTCAGCAATGATAAGTTTTCATCCATACTGGTAATCGAATCCGGGACCCTTACCTTAATAGCTAGACACGCTAGCGATTGAGATAAGGTGTCGGATTCACAATCATAAGCATGTTCTTATATTCATAGTATATTATAACTAGGAACAAAAATATTCAGAAATTAGATATCAATAAACTGCCTTTTGATTAATTTTTCCGAAAAATAAATATAAAAAGTTTTTTATAAAATAAAATACTTCCCTGATACTCATTTTAAACAAAATTATAGTATCCATTTTATGTATTTTTTTAAAATTATAATAATTTAACCATTTGTAAGATATATTAAATTTTATAACTATAAATAAATCACGAGTTCGCCATGAGCTATGAAGATAAACATTTTTTTTATGTCAACAAAATCCACAAAGCCGTTTCGTCTGTAGTCTAAGGTATGAATATAAATACACAGTAGAAATACAGACAGAATTGTAAGATCCTTTTTTTTTTTGTTGAGGGGCACATTAAACCTCAATTTTTTTTATAGCTACGAGGGTCAATATTTTCACGTTTAAAATATTTCCAACTATGAGGAAGTAAAAGAAAATATTTAGATTATTGTATTATTTTTGCTAATACCAACTTAAAAATGTTTTAATAAAAAAAAGGACAAAAACTCTTATAATATTTATCTACTATATAACGTTACCGGGAATTATACTCGTATATAAAATCCTTGTTAGCTCTAAACATTATGCCGGTTTGAGAAAAAATCATCCGCCTTATAAATATGCTTGGATTTAAAATCACTTCATCCATCAAGGTAAAAGAAACATACTTTTAGAAAGATAAATATGAAAATATTTTGTATCATATTTTAAAAACAGTCACGGAGACCACATATTTATATTTATTTAGTTAATCAGTTCGAAGAAACTCTAGTAGAGACTATGAAAGACATTGATGCACAAACTCTTCCCAAGATGTGATGACCTAAATCTTATTTGGTCTTGTTTTATGCGAGATTTTGTGGATTGACTAGGTATTTCATCCCTACATTATTCTAATATCAAGTCTTATATTGAAAGTATAGATAAAACTACCAAATCTAACAAAGCTTGACCAAGTCCTGCTATATTTACTCTAGTATAATTATATAAGTATAGTAACTTTACTCTCATCGTCTAAATATAATTGTATTATTATTATTATTATTATTTTAGCACCAAGTCTTACTATTAGTTCAGGATATACGCACTTACGCTAATGTATAATGGTAGGGTGATTTGTGAGATGAAATGGAGGACCTACAGTTTAACGTGGAATCCGAACCATGGTGGAGGCCTGGAATTCCCCACATTCACAAGTTATGATTAATGCACGTCTTGTCAGAGGTGAAGGAAGGGTTTGACAATCAGATAAATCTTTGCTGGGACCGAGGATTGAACCTCGGACCTCAAGCATAGAAGTCTGATACCTTACCCCTAGACCGCCAGGTCACCAATTGTAATATTAAGGTTATATTAAAAATCTAACAAATATTCATATTACTAGTTACGTATAAAGGATATTCATAATGGTTATTATAGTTTTAATATCAATTATTCCATTATCTTAAGTTTAAAATTAGTATTTAAGCTTAGAATATATTCATATTAGATTCAGTTGATGCAATATAAAAATGATATGAAAGTCTATTTGATAATAACATTATTTATAATATCTGTGTCTTGTCGGTTACCTGGCGGTCTAGGGTAATGTGTCAGACTTCTGTGCTGGCGGCCGGGGTACAATCCTCGGTCCCGGCACTGATTTATCTGATTACCAATCCCTTACTTCACCTCTGACAAGACATCTTGTGAATGTGGGGAATGCCAGGCCTTCCACCGTGGTTCGGATTCCACGTTAAACTGTAGGTCCTCCATTTCACCTCACAATCACCCTACCATTACACATTAGCGTAAGGGCGTATTAACCCGAACGGGTAGTAAGACGCAGTGCTAATAATAATAATAATAATAATAATAATAATAATAATAATAATATCTGTATTCAAGTTTTATTTAGCATTGTTTTCAATGCCTATAATATTACTTTGTGAAATTAGTTCTAGCTAAATATTAAAATAAGCTCCAGTACTTGTCAACTTTTAATGAAATTTGGATAAATGTTACCTACCATTAGCTAACTTTTCTTCTTTATTATGCTGCCAAGCACTGTATTAAAATATCAAATAGAGGAAGCAATAAGTACTTCAGACCTGCTTCGGTGGTCGCGTGGTCTTGGGCGTCACCCTCGTGTTAGACTAGACCACCGATAACAGGAAGATCGGGGCTCGTATCCTGTTCAGTTATATTGAAGTTGAATTTTCCAAAATGGTTTTTCACCCTCCCTCAACGAAAATGTGGGAAAACCTCCCTCCTTATTCTTAACTCGTTAACGTAATTAGTACACAAGCGTAAAACCTGAACCGTTAGTAATATGCGGTGATAAAAAAAAATATGCGGTGATAAAAAAAAGTTAAGATAAAGATGGTTTTATTTGTTAATGATTTTTAACAGCTTATCAAATAAAAAATACAACACACTAACTCAAACTTTCAACTGTACATTTTTACTTTACCCATTATGTGAGACAAAAAGGGGGGTATGGGGGGGGGGGTTCGGCAGAAACTCTAACGTATAACTTCATAAAATATTGGTTCCATCCAGTCTAAGCTTTGAGAATATTGATCCTACTAACTTGCTGAAGGGTTGCAGAGGATCGGGATGGGAAGATACAGGGGGGGGGGGTTGATGAGGGGGTAAAGAAGGTAGGGGGAGGGGGGCATGGAAGGGCCACAGTTGTTTTAGGTCTTATTATATATGTTGCCGTAGGCGGGTTATGATCCTGAACCACTTACCTGATCTAATAAACAGAGTGAGTTTGCTCTCCTGGCTAAAGGGGAAATATTCTCAACTAACCCTTATCCACCCCCACACCAACTTTTGTTTCCCCCCCCCCCTTATTTAAGGGTATTGATAGTAGTAATCAGGGGAAATTGCTCGAGAACACCTTACAGGCACTCGATATGGGTATTACAAACTGTTACGCGGATACTTTCCAATTTTTACAAAAAAAAACACACATTTAGAACATAAAAAAATGTAACGCAAAAATTGATCATATATATGACTACACTATTAGTGTTATTTTATAAATACTGAGACCATAAATTAAAAGTAACTGTTGAAAATAACATGATTTGACGTATTCACATGTTAAAGTATGTTAAATAAATTTTATAACTGTAGTCTTAGATTTAAAAATGAAACCTGGGCACGGTAATCGAACCCAGGACCCTTGAATTATTACGAACATTTTTTTTTACCACTCAGCTATCAAGGATTCTCCGATGGCAAAGGCCATTCTTCACTTCTATCTTACGAAAATTGAACTCTACAAGGGATAAACGAATTACATGTTTAGGCGACTTACATAATAATTAAATTAAAAAACACGTTTCCCTCGAATCTCAGACCTTTTTACGTTAACAAACTAATACATTTTTTTTAAATAACTATAATCCTTACCATAGTTTTTTTTTTTTTAGTTTATTAATCTCCCTTCACCTCATTAATCTAACTTAAAAATGTCTGACTAAAATCAAACATTAATCAATATCAATGTAACATACGAGAGTTTAACTTATTCGGTTTATCGTGATGTAATTAACGTATAATATTTTATCATTGAAAAGTATTTATAATTTAAATAATGAAATAGTTTATAAGTAGATAACACTTTATGATAAAATTGGGATACATAACGGAATTTAAAAAAATTAATGTTTTAGTATGACTATTTATTATCTTCATATAGTAGCAATAATACATAAGGTTGAGAATGATAAGTTAAGCCATTCTATTAAATATTAAATATTAATGAGAATAGAATACATTTATAATTGGAAAGGCCACGTAAAACCAATATTTTACTGGTTAAATTTATTACTATAGTTATTGTGATATTTTAATAATGAAAAATCCACAATATTTGGTGATGTTAATTTCATGTTCATCTAGTCTGGTATACCGTGAATGGGAATATCAGGGCTAAGAACTTAGCTTGATACGTGTAAATGTGTTTACACTTCATATGAATGTACCCTACTCATCCCTGTCACATTACAATGTTACTAAACCTAGAGTATTTCTTATTACAACTAAAAATATTCCATTTTATTTTAATTTTAGTAGTCTATTAAAACCTTAATTATATTTAATGGAAAAGCGACATATTAGAGCCAATTTTAATAATTGTTATTTTAATATAACTAAATACTTGCTTATGTATTATAGACAAGTACCCATTTTTTTTTTTTTGTGAAACTAGGCATATTTATTTTGTAAATAAGATCTCACTAAATATCTTCTTGAGATCTCTTATCGCTTTTGAGGTAACGAGTGTGTTTAGGGGTACCCATTCATTAATCCACCACGCTCTTTTATCTCTTTTCATGCTTCCCAAAACATTACGTTTAGTGTTGTTAGCCGTGAGGTGCTCTGTAAAAAATGAAACTCTTGTTTAAAAACGTTACATTTACAAATAAAACACTTGGCGATGCAATGTGAAGAGAGAGTTGATTGCAAATAATTAAAGGCCGCTTGAATCGGACCGATATTTACTATGCTGTTAAAATACTCGTTTTTCCATTGATCGATTCGTTTGTATATTTAAAGTGTATAAACCAATATATCACACAAATTTGGGAGAATTGACAGCAACATAAAGTTTGATTAAATATTTCTCAATTATTGTGGACTTTAAATTTTTTTTTTAAGTATTTGCCCAAATTTAGAGATGCACCCAATTAAAATTTGATCCATCATCGAATAGATAGAATAATGTTTGTTTTTTTCCTTGATATATATTTTCGTTTATTTTGAAAAAACAAACGTATCTTGTAATGTGCAAAAAAAATCTTCAAGGAGATTTTCTTTATTTTTCCAATATGATTTTGCAGCCACCTTAACCTAGGACTACATCTAATGACTTTGACCACTTTGACCACCACTGAATATCAACAAAAAAAAATTGCAAATAATTTTAACCATGGAAATGTTCATGTGAAGGATATAGCAATTTAATTGTTCATAATTAGTTTAAATATTATATATATTATATATATATATATTATATATTAGACACGGGAATCGAACCTCGTACCAATGGCTTAGCTTGAAAATGCTCTACCACTGATTTATCCAGGATTGGACCCGTACCCAGAGTAGTTATTCACTAATATTTTAAGTCTGAGTCTGTGATGGACATGTGGAATCGTCAACTATATAATATGAGCAACCGATAGTATCGTGAGGTAATCAGGTATCACAACCATCTACAACTAGGAAGGGCTGCTATGGTGCCAATAATAAAACACAGGATTATAATTGAAGCTAATGTCAATGAATATCAACACACAGGCTAAGTAAGGGGTTCCGGGTTAGATTCCCGTGTCCAAGTGCAGTTTTTAAACTAATTTAAGTTAATTGAATTGTATCCTTCATACGAATATTTCCGTTATTACAATGATTTAAATCTTGTGTTGATATTCATTTAAATCAGTTTTATTACAATCGCTATATATATATATC
>CABFOW010000334.1:177590-220052 GCA_902141385.1 Timema californicum | reverse complement strand
ATATATATATATATATATATATATATATATATATATATATAAGCATTCATATGTTCTCTAAAAAGAACTAAAAGACAAAGGAATAAATTCTCTCCATACCTTCCAAAGTGGGTTTGTCGTTTCATTTAATTTAAATACAACATCAAACAATGTATTCTAGGACGATAAAAAGCGAGTTGAGTAATATAAAGCTCTGTTGAACGAATAATTATGAGAAATATATGCCTACTATTTTGAAATATTGTTCCTACACACGCAATCAAATTTTATCTATGACAAGGTGTCTCACTCGGCATTTTTTTTTTCATGAAACGTAACAACTATAGCTAGCGTGAAAATAGTACGTCCATACATATAATGTTTTACAACATATACATAATATATAAAATACATACATAAACAACCATTTGTAATTTGGGAAATAACTATGCTATAGTTAATCTATTATACTTAGAAATAAAATAATTTCAAATATTACCTTGGATTGAAATTTAAGATAGAACTCTTCACTTGCACGCTCTATATTACAAAACAAATTAAAATAAAGCTAAGACGGTTTTCATATTAACTTTGGTCGTGTTATTATTTTTATTTAAAACTATTTATTTATAAATTCATTCAAAACAAAAAACATTGTAAGCTGAAGATAAATTTAAAATTGCTTTCTTTATAACAATATGAAACATAACTTGAAACTATTGAAACAATCTCGACTTAATTTCTAATATTTTTAATTTCTCATGTGACACAAAAACCCATTTGAATGTTTGTGCAGCTGTATTAAAGAGTCAGCACTAAAAAAAAATATAGCATTAATATATAAACGGTTGGTTTCTCGGACCCGCCCCGCTCCCTCTACCCCCCTCCCCCCTTCTCTATCTCGTTTCGTAAATTGCACAAATTAGCATGGTAATGTACCTCATTTAGTAGAATATCTACGCCCTCAGACGCAAGGAAATTTTAATTTAAAATAATTAATTATTTTTCGGAGGACTGGCTCTTTTTCTGTGTGTTTTTAAAATTACAAAAATTGTCTTTTTGGTTTTTTGACAGCCTTTTAAATTCAAGGTAATGGTTGTTTGAGTACCGCAGTCTATCCGCAAACTGTTAAAATAAGAGGCCTAAAATATGTCATATGGTGATCCACCAATTAAAAAATCTTTATATCAGACACCTTAACTCAGTAGTATGTCCTCCTATACATTAATTGCCTATAACTTATATTTTATTGTTTCATCTTAAAAACTCAATTAAATCTTAATGTAGAATCTTAACTTAATTTATCTCTTAACTGCGATATTGTCCACAGCCCTTACCAAATCCTCATAAATTAATAAAATCCCAATATAACTATATTTAGAAGTAAAATAATGTATAAACTTTGGTCTCTATCTAATTTGTTTATGTAACATTGTATAAACATAGGGACTCCATAATGATGCGTTTATCTTCTGATTAATAGGATTAGGATTAGGATTAAATATAATTAAGTACTTTAAAATAAATATAGTCAATTTTTGTATAATAATTAATCATCAACAGAAGCTTTTTTAAATGTCGAGATTTAACTGTCAAAATTTAGATTATTATTATTATTATTATTAGCACCGCGTCTTAATACCCGTTCGGGTTACACGCACTTTACGCTAATGTGTAATGGTAGGGTGATTGGGAGATGAAATGGAGGACCTACAGTTTAACGTGGAATCCGAACCATGGTGGAAACCTGGCATTCCTCACATTCACAAGATGTCTTGTCAGATGTGAAGGCAGGGTTTGGTATTCAGATAAATCTTTGCCGGGACCGAGGATTGAACCCCGGACGCACAAAATTTAGAGCTTCAGAATATATCCCATTGCACTTAAATGCATCTAATGACTTTTTGAACTCCCAGTGATGTTTCTTTAATTGGGGTATTTAACGTGGACTTGAATTTTCTTATTATGGACTTAATTCCAAATCAGACAATCTCTCATCCATTAATTCATTAATTAAAACCCTAATTTCTCTAATGATACCCATACCATTAATTAAATTATTGGAATGTTGTCTAGTCTAAAACATACACTTCTTTAAATATTATTGCCATTCATATATACTGTATATATATATATATATATAATTCAACTAAGGATTCTGTAATTCTCTTAAGTATTATACTTATATAATAAGAAAACTCATTAAGTTCAATTTAAATAGCTCAAATTAAAAAAAATCACTAGCGAGTTCAAAAAGTAACTAGATGCATTTAATTTCCATGAAATTCATACTGCAGTTCTGCATTTTGATAGATTATGTCAATCTCGAAACAAAACAAAAAAAGTCTACTTTTGTCAGTGATAGTTAACATAAAACATTTTTATTTTATTTTCTTTGAAGGTTTTTTAATCATACTTAGTCTTAAGTCTAGTAATCAGAGGTGAAACATATCCATTCAGCGTCATTATATTTATACAATGTTACATAAACAAATAATATATTATGCTAATTTTTTGATCCATCTTAAGGTGCGGCAGAAGGTAGCGCGTGTAATTTCACAGTTTTTATAGCATTACATTTTTTGGCCAAAATAAATCAAATATTTCTCCATTAGCAATTTATGAGTTTAGCTTTCTTCACATGATAATATCAACAGATCTTGAATATCTATCAAGGGTGTCCTGGAATTTTATCAACACTTTTTAAATAAAGTGAAAATGTTTTGACAAAATTCCAGGACACCCTTGACAGATATTCAAGATCTGTTGATATTACCATGTGAAGAAAACTAAACTCTATGCTGCTACTGGAGAAATATTTAATTTATTTTGGCCAAAAAATTTCAATTCTATAAAAACTGTAAAAACACTTGCGCTCCCTTCTGCTGCACCCTAAGGAGATATTGAAGCAAATGAGTTGACAATGTGATTGATCTGACATTTCTGGGAGATTCAGTTTTCCTCCCAGTTCTCCATTCACTCACTGGATGGATGATATACAAACGATTTGATTGTCAAGCGATCTTTTCCTCAATCTTCTTCTTCTTATTATTATTATTATTATCATTAGCACCTCGTCTTACTACCCGTTCGGGTTATACGCACTTACGCTAATGTGTAGTGGTAGGGTGATTGTGAGATGAAATGGAGGACCTACATTTTAACGTGGAATCCGAACCACGGTGGAGGCCTGGCATTCCCCACATTCACAAGATGTCTTGGGTTTGGTAATCAGATAAATCTGTGCCGGGACCGAGGATTGAACCCCGGCCGCCAGCACAGAAGTCTGACACCTTACCCCTAGAGCGTCCTCTATCTTGTTTACATCGGTTCAAGGAAGACCTTTGTGACATGTAGGCAAACATTCACACATGCACTGTTTTCTAGAGATCCTAATCACAATAAAACGCAAGGAGGAATGATTGGGAGTATAAGTTAAGATCTGTGTGTTTGGAGCTCTAATGCAAAAAAAAAAAATTTAATCTTTTTTCCATTATATATACAATATTGCTCTTGTAAATACATTAACTTTAATGTACACATTATGATAGCAACAGTTATATCAGTCATGAGCTTTGCGGGATCTACCAGGAATGTTTACCCTCATTTGACAAGCTCCTCATTAAATTCCATTACTCTACTGAAGCAAAATTTAATTTATTTTTGGCCGACAAAGGAGTTTTGTTATAAAATTGGAAAAACCTGGCTCTTCACTCGCGTTTCCTACCTCCTTCCAACCCAAGTTTAGTCATAAGGTTGATAGATCCGGCTGCCAACGTTCGTTCACTGTGCAACCAACGTGCAATATGCTTCAGATTGACGGCAAATGCGATAGGATTCACAGGAAATACCGTCAAACTTAATATATCTTGGGTGGTTTGAATATCGCCTGCAATATGATTGCGTCTGCTCACTAACTGCAAGCTATTTTCAAAATCTGGTCAAAAAATGAGATGGTCAACCTGGTTGCTTTGATATAGCCCCATGAATTGATCCCTTAATCCCTTGAATTGTTGATGGATTTATTTAGGGGAAATATTAGCTATCAAGATGGTTCTAAAACACACATATCCATGAAGTTATATTTTTAGTTGGTTCTAAATTAATTAAGAGAGTATTTCACTTGTTTGAAAAAACGTGTCATCAAAAAGTAACTTTACAGTAAATATTGGGATGAGTCAGGCTAAGATATTTCCTCAGTGTACAATCAAAATTGTTATAGGAATAATCTTATCCGACACCTAGAAAATGTACCTAATCTAATTTTGTGTGTTCCCTTATCAAGTCACGTGATCTGAAGCCGTCACTTTTGATAGATAATATCAATGTCTATAAATAAACAGTAATAATAAAGTAAAATACTATTAATATTAACAAAAAAGTTGTATTTTGTAAAAAATAATTCATATTAAAATTGGACTGTAATGAAGGAATCCTGGTATTAATATATTTAAAATAGTATTAAAATTGACAGGTAGAGCTAGGCACGTGTTATATCTTAATCTGAAAGTCCTAGGTTCGTTTATAGTTATGAATGATGGTATGTGATGGATGTATGTGTTGCTACTATTTTAGAGTTAAGCTAGTGTGTAAGTAGTTTTCTGATATAATCAGTTGATTCAGAAAAGTACACGCTGAACCCCCTCCCCCTTAATAAAATAACCAATATAACGTAGAGGTCGTCAATAGGACAGCGTTGTAGTACTTCAGTGAAACGTCGTAAATTGAAGGTTCTCGATTTTTCGAAAGCTCGTTCGTTCTATTATCCCCTGTTTTATATTCCACTCAGAGAATTTCGAAATGCCAAGAAGAGAAAAAGGGGAGAGGGGGAAGAGATGGAACGTTTCTACCATC
Organism: Timema californicum; assembly: GCA_902141385.1. Classification (NCBI taxonomy): domain Eukaryota; kingdom Metazoa; phylum Arthropoda; class Insecta; order Phasmatodea; family Timematidae; genus Timema; species Timema californicum. The sequence goes on along the minus strand of CABFOW010000334.1, from coordinate 215,219 downwards.
CCGTGTCGCATCACAGCCTCCCAAGTTGAAAAACATTTGTTAGGTGATCAATAAAATGCATTTATATTTGTATTCCAGCCTTTCCCTACCAACCTTATTCTTCTTTAGCGGTAGTGCATTTTTTTTAACATTTCACAAGGACTTTCAAGTAAAAAAATAAAGTTTTACAAAAAAATATACTGGTAGAGCATTATCGATTAAACATAGTGCATTTTTTTTTAAAAAAAAGGGTCTCTAATGACCTTTAAAAGAATTATTTATATCCTCCATTTTGGTGGTTCGTTTGTTAAAGACATATTCTAAGTGATACATTATTATTATTATTATTATTATTATTATTATTATTAACATCGCGTCTTACTACCCGTTCGGGTTACATGCACTTACACTAACTAATGTGTAATGGTAAGGTGATTGTGAGATGAAATGGAGGACCTAGAGTTTAACGTGGAATCTGAACCACGGTGGAGGCCTGGCCTAAGTGATAAATATGATTAGAGTAGTTAATAGTAAAATCTTCCATATTTTTGAAGCAAGAGGATGAAAAATCCACGAATAGAATAACATTTAGTAAAACACTCTTAGGAACACTTGGCCGGGATTTGAACTCTAACCACATCGACGGCAGTCCCGTTAATTTCAAATTTTTGGTCCTATACCACTCGTCCTCTAGATATTAAATTAATAATTATATTAATATGCATATTAAGTAAATATGCATGGATATGTAATAAGACGCTGTGAATATAAAATAATCAATAACTATCAATTATCTATAAAACGTTAATTTTAACAAGTTCCTTTCTGCAAAAAATATATTTCCTTTACTTGTATCAAGGTCATTCAATGTCTCATATATAAGGCTACACCTCCATAAAATAAAATAAAATTGTCTTTCAGCTTGGTAAAAATATTTCAGAATAATCCAACCTTAGTATTTCCCACAACGTTGGTTTCACGAACCAATCTTTACTTCACCAGCCGCTTTTTTTGTGTGTGGGATGGATCGTTTTACCACGCAGATCCCCTAATGACTTGCGCCATCACGGAGAATAGAGCGTGGTAATAAAACAGAAAAGTGGTTCTCATTGTTTGCCACTTATAATAGAGAGCCATGATAATTTTTATTTGACCGATAAATAACGACCGGCTACGCTCTTCAAATCACAGTGCAGCAGGATCCAAGCGAAAGGCACAGATGAGTTTCATAATTTATTTCCTAAATGCCAAATAAATTATCAATATTATTAAGAAAAAGTATATTTGGCTAAAATTAATTTCAAGTCTAGCTCGCTTTAGTAAAATACATACATGTGTATCAATACAAATTTAAAAAAAATTAACACAAATTATTTTAACTAATATATATAATACAATTCTAAACCTGGCTGTACATTCAAATTTCTGTCTGTCTATTTATTAACAATAAACTCAAAGGTTAGGCTTACTCATCAGACCAAAATGTAACTTCTTCTGTTGTATACCTTTTATTATTATTATTATTATCATCATCATCATCATCATCATCATCATCACCGCATCTTACTAACCGTTCGGGTTATACGCACTTACACTAATGTGTAATGGTAGGGTGATTGTGAGATGAAATGGAGGACCTACAGTGGAGGACCTACAGTTTAACGTGTAATCCGAACCACGGTGGAGGCCTGGCATTCCCCACATTCACAAGTTGTGATTAATACACATTTTGTCAGCGGTGAAGGAGGGGTTTGGTGACCAGATAAATTTGTGCCGGGACCTAGGATTGAACCCCGGACCCCCAGAACAGAAGTCTTAAATTATTATTATTATTTGCACCAGGCCTTACTAACCGTTCGGGTTATACGCACTTACACTAATGTGTAATGGCAGAGTGATTGTGAGATGAAATGGAGGACCTACAGTTTAACGTGTAATCCGAACCACGGTGGAGGCCTGGCATTCTCCACATTCACAAGATGTCTTGTCAGAGGTGAAGGAAGGGTTTGGTAATCAGATAAATCCGTGCCGAGACCGAGGATTGAACCCCGGCCGCCAGCATAGAAGTATGACACCTTATTACCCCTAGACCACCAGGTCACCCCAGAAGTCTTAAACCTTACCCCTAGACTACCAGGTCATCTGTACGCCTTATAAATAAATAATACAGAGTAAGCTATATTACATCACGTTAGCTCATGAATCGGAGATGCAGTGTCGAAAAAACTGACTGTGGTACACTTTCTTCTTAAATTTGTAACAATACAAAAATATTAACTTTTAATATTTGTAAGTTTCCCTGGCAATGAAAGGTTTGGAAATATTAACAAACCAACTATAAATCTCCTTATCAAGCAGTATTTTTTTGTGGATGGAAACAAATATCCTACCAAACCATTAAAATGAAATAATTTTGTTTGTATGTTTGTTTGTATGTTTCTCAATCACGTCCAAGCCACTGTATCTATTGTGGTGCTGAAATTTTGCCTGGACGTACAGGTTAACGTTATAGGAGAGTTTCAATATGGTGGTTACAATACACACGTCTGACCTTGGTCTCAGCTAATGCTTTCTTTGGACCTTTTTTTAAAGGTTACTAAATATATATATGTTATACATTACGGCCAGCTCTAAGTAAAATGGTGGCTATAAACCCTACTTTTTAGCTCGTCCATAAGATTAACTGATAAACTATTGGCAACCTGACAATGAGAACCAATAACCAATCATCATATGAAATAATATATTATGTGTACTCGTTTTTATACATGTGACTGTGTTTGTGGGTATGTGTGTAGGCGCTATGACTCCAAGGTCAAAAGACCTGGAAAGCTTAAATCATTCTAATATATAAAAAGGTAATCATTGGCGCCCACATAAGTTTTTACAGATGGTGTTGGGGAAAAATATATCTTCCCACCCACCCACTGTAAAATCATTAGAAATAATTATATAAATTGCAAAGATCAAGATTTTCCTTCAAGCTAAGCGCAGCTAGTAAATTTGATAAAAATCAAATGTTATATACTTTAAAAAAATTTCATTCTATTTATAAACTATAAACAATTTTGTATCATAAATATGACCTAAAATGTATGAATTTAAAAATACCTTCTCTTATTTACAATACATTATACAACGATTCAATAAGCTCAAGTACTTTTTTATGAAGGGGTTCCTAGGAAAGAAAATGTATGGGAAAATTATTATTTTAGTGAGGTAAAATAAAGATTTTTTAAATGGTTTAATTTACTACAATCCTATAATTTGAACTCATTTAACAGCATTACATAAAAACATTACCTTCTCAAATAGAAATTGAAGGCGCTTATGGTCATTGCCAAATTGATTTATAACCGTTTTTACTTTTGCAAAAGCATCTTTGAGTGAATTTAAAAAAAAAAGGAAAACTAGAAGTTTAAAAAACGTTAAGTATATTTTATTGTAAAAGAAAACATTTCTTACATTAAATTAAATTGAAATTTCCAGGAGGAGTAGCTACGGCACCTCCCCATTACTACGGGTGCCCATGAATGAAATGTCATTTGCCCATTTGTTGCTCAACCAAGCCCAAACCACTGTGTGATTTTAATAGATATAAAACATTAAAAATACCAGGAATATTATGGAAATACCTCAATAACTCTTTAATATATAGACGTATTTAAGGGGTGGTTGGTCAAATGGGGGATTTAAAAATCTGAAAACGTATGTAAAAACAACTTTTTACTCTTATAGAAGTTTGAGATTTGTTAGGAAGGTATAAGAGCCACAACAAACTCACTGAAAAAAAGGTAAATGATTAGGGGTCCTCCCCCCAAAAAATCCTAAGCTTATAAAATAAAAATGCTTTCTATAATGTAGAAAATTGAATTGTGTACATACCTGTAGATAGATAACCTTGAATAACCATATACAACTTATCATCATTTATAAACAAGGATCAATGGATTGAGATGATGTAGGGGATATAAAAAAGTTTAAAAAACAATACAACATAGTTTATGGTGTGGTAGAAAATTGAAATGATTAGAGAAGGTGGATGGACCAACCCAGATATCTAGAAAAATACGAAAGGTGTCTAGTTTTATTTTAATATTTAAAAAAAGGGGGTCTTCAATTTCAAAGACTAAAATAAAAAAACACTTAAAGGCTTAGTATAAAATTGAATTGTTTATATAATGTACAAAGACCACCTCAGATAATCATAACATAGTGTAAATCTCAAATTTTAAAATTGTATCCAAGAAATAGGGGACTAAAAAATATCACAAATTATTAGATAAAGCCACTTTTTGCTCTAATAGAAAATTTAAATCTGGCAGATAAATTGCAGGAATTTGGCTCTTTAATAGCATATTATTTAATTTATGCTCTTTTTACAATGTGTTTTGTAAAATTTCTATAATTTATTTTCTCATATCTTATGATCGCTCTTAGGCAAATATTGCATTTTCTATAGATTGCGTTCATTTTTGCACACAGTTTATGGGCTGAATAATGTTTTATTTCAAAGATTGGGTTTAAAATGTTTATTGGTTGACATATTTTGTTTCGGATTGTCATGGTTATCTTGATATTGTAACAAAATAAATATATAAAGAGTGCAGTCGGATGTTGAACATCTTAAGTCGATATAGGTAGTTTTTACCTCCGTTTGCATGAATTATTCTAAAACTTCTAAATAAACTAAAAATTTAAATTTTGGTATTTTAATAGTTTTTAAGTAAATATTATCTAGATGAGTCCAAAAATTTAAAATTCAATAGGGTGGATTTAAAATAGCAGATCGAATAGGGCCAGAAAAGTTGAAAATGAACTATTCTATTTTTAAACTGTAGGCAGTTGCAATAATATTTAATTTTATTAAGTCTTAAGCAATAACTTATGTATGCTATGTCATTCTTTAGTTTTTTATTAACACCAACAAGCAATAGTTCAAATATTGTGTATATAGCTGTTATAGCTTAGAATTCACAGTAAATTTCAGTTTCTAACACATGTTTAAATTATAATATCTTTATTTTGTCATTGTGTTTTAGTCAATCTAATTTTTTTTGCAGTTTTTATTACAATTTAATACAAGAAAGGATTATTTAATATTTGAACATAATTTAATATTTGGTTACTTTTTATTGTAGTTAATTTTATATACTAGTAAATAACAAAGTTACTTTAAAATTTCCTCAGGCGTACGATTTCATAATCTTGTAAAAATTAAAAACGAGTATTTTATTAGTTTTTTATTGCATTAAAGGATGTCATCTACTTTAAAGGGACTATATCTTCACATTGCAGTATTTTTTTCGAGCATTATAGTTCTAAGGATTCAATCATAAGTCTCCACCTACTTGAATGGAACTATATATTAACATTGTGGTATTTATAATGAGGATGGCAATTCTGAAACTTCAAAACCACAAAAACGATCTTGAATTATCTTAAAGTTTTATGCAACGATTTAACTATAAAGTGATTTGATTTATTTGGGGAAAGTCGAGTTTTCTTATCTTTTATCTCAATTTGAAAAGTGAAAAAATTCGTGTGAATGTCGTTGATAATTAATTAATTTGACACTTTCATAAAAATTAATTACTATAAAACATAATGTTTACATACACCAACAACCAGTGAAAAGTTTCCTCGGGTACAAGATAAACCAGATCAACTCAATGATAGAGAATTGGCCTGCAAAACCAAACGTCCTGGGGTCGATTCCCATATCCAATTTGCAATTTTTCACTTGATTGAAATAAAACTTGAGATTATATTGGTATATAAACGTGTACATACATTCATCTCCATTTTGATTAGATATATATTTATGATTGTCTGCATTGTGGCTCAGCGCCTCAGGGGGGATGAAAGGAACGCGAAATAAGGACAGTTTGTTTGAAGCTTTCTTTATTATGTTTATATGTTTGAAAATTATATATAATATTTCTCCAGTAGAAACAGAGATTAATTTTTTCCCCTTGGTGATATCAACATTTGTCTAATATCTGTCAAAGGATATCCTGAAATTCAATGACAACTATTTCTATTCAGTTAAAAAATTATTCATCAAATGCCTCTATTCTTATTAAAAACATTCAAAAATTGTTAACATCCGGTGAATAAAGTTAGATTCTGTTTTTATTGGAGAAATATTTCATTTATTTTTGGCCAAATAAAAATTTTATTATAAAAGGTGACCAGGAAGTCTAGGGGTAAGGTGTCAGACTTCTGTGCTGGCAGCCGGGGTTCAATCCTCGGTCCCGGCACAAATTTATCTGATTACCAATCAATCACCCTACCATTACATATTAGCGTAAGTGCGTATAACCCGAACGGGTAGTAAGACGTGGTGATAATAATAATAATAATTTATTATAAAAACTTCGAAAATACCTAACTTAACCCACGTGTCCTACATTTTCACCTTAAGAGGGATTTATCTTAATTTTGATATTAAAAATAAGATATATGTAGTACGTGCAATAAGCGTGAGGCTCATCTGACATTGGCTGTGTGTAACATAGAAGTCATAGAGCTCAAATGTATTATACTTGAGTTAATTTTTTTTTTTAAATTCTCTCCATAAAATTTTGAGTACATTTCCTCTAAATTCTATCTTCCCCATTACTAAACCACTATCGTTACTAAGAATATAATCGTATTTCCAGTATGGGTAGTAATACACTGTGATTTATTTTTCTGTAGATATTTATACAATACAGGTCTGTGTGTGTGTGAGTTTATATATTTTTTTTAATGAAAATACAATCTCTTATTGTAACATATTTTTTCCTACTTTATAAAAATACTTTAACACAGTAAAAAAGATGAATTGTTCATTGGACTGTATTAAATAATTAATGTTAAAATATCTCTTTATAGTTTATTCAACTGTGTGGCAGAAATAATCACACATTTAGTATCGCGGAAAACAAATGGATGTAAAAAATATATAAACGGTAGTGAAAAAAGGGTTTAGACCTTTTATATACAGCACAATCAGATTTTACGATCTTTGGTAGAACCTTTGAATGCTCCATCTATTCTCTCAAAATACAACTATCTCTCTCTCTACACAATTCTTTTCTATCAACGTTTTGTGATAGAACCCCCTTTTCAACTATACACAAAGGTTTGTAAAAAAAAATATGTAATGATCAGTAAAAAAACATCCGTCATGTAGAAGGAAACCACTTTTATTTCATCAATTAATTCTTTCTGATAGCTTTTTTTTATTTTCGAAAAAGTACATCAATTAGTATTTCTCTCTCTCCCCCACACGTCATACTATATCTCTCATTGTATGTTCAAGAGAATTGTTGTTATCACTGTTGTCATGGTAACAGTATCAATGGAACAAATTACACAATTCTGATGTTAAACTTGATTCAAGTTTTTTTTTTATTTTACAAAAGGTACTTCAAAAATTAGTTTTTAAGTAGAGAGCGAAACAAAAATTATCCGATTATTACTGCTTGTTTAGTGATGTCATGAACATTTCAATGTTAATTCCATTCGTAAACCTAGTTAATACGTAAAGTGTAGACAACTTTTTTTTTGTTCATCATAATTTGATACTGTTTTACTCTAAAAATTATGTTTTTACCTTGAAAAAATGGATAAATATGATTACGTTAATTCATTCTAACACCACCAATAAAGTAATTTGATTTTTTGTTTGACGACAACAATATTTTGGCACACATATTTGTTGATTTTATTTAAGTGTAAAATATATATATATATATATATATATATATAGTTACCAGGTCTCACTAGTCATTGGGACTATACGCATATAAAATAGCTATCCTTATTTAAAGGTTTTGACTATGTATACACATTTGAGTGGAAGGAGTGTGGAAAAAAAATTAGGAAATAATATCCTTAGTACACCCAACTAGGATTCAAACCCCAATTTACTCGTCTTTGGCAGTACAGTCATTGCGAGAGTTAGGTATTAGCCCATTAATTGACTATCGAAGCGACTGAGGCGTAAAATAAAATACACAAACGTTTCGATCTATATAAGTTAAAAATACAAGTCGATAAAAGAATATTTTTAGGTTTTAATGATAAATTTAATGCCAATTCTAAAACAGCAATTATATTTTTGCAAGGAATAGAAAGAACCAAAATCACTTTGGAAACTCTTTTGATTATTTTATTTAATAACATTTTATTGCTCACGTGTTTTGAATAGGTATATCGTGTATTACCATTTTGTTTAAGTAAACATTTTATAGACGCTTTAAATATTTGTTCTATAAGATAGTTTACCATTTATTTAATTTAATATTGTTGTAGTTACCTCGGGGGTCTTGAGGTAATATACTCGTATCAGGACCCAATGTTCGTGGGTTCAAACCCAGCTGGGGTCGATGTAAATTCTTCTTGAGCGATAAAAAAATCCTTACCACAACTTCCATTAGAGGTGGGGAATGCCAGGCCTCCACCGTGGTTCGGATTCCACGTTAAACTGTAGGTCCTTCATTTCATCTCACAATCACCCTACCATTACACATTAGCGTAAGTGCGTACAACCCGAACGGGTAGTAAGACACGGTGCTAATAGTAATAATAATAATAATAATAATGATAATAACATTATTATTATTATTATTATTATAAGCACCGCGTCTTACTACCCGTTTGGGTTATACGCACTTACGCTAATGTGTAATGGTAGGGTGATTGTGAGATGAAATGGAGGACCTACAGATTAACGTGGCATCCGAACCACGGTGGAGGCCTGGCATTCCTCACATTCACAAGATGTCTTGTCAGAGGTGAAGGAAGGGTTTGTTAATCAGATAAATCTTTGCCGGGACCGAGGTTTGAACCCCGGCCGCCAGCATAGAAGTCTGACACCTTACCCCTAGACCACCAGGTCACCGATAATAACATTAGAGGTGACGCCAAGGCCGTTTGTTTCATGTAGATTGTGACATGTAAAATAACCCTGAAAGGTTTGTGACATAACCTTTCCCGACAAAATGGGTAGTCCCTTTCCCTCTAGTTCAAAGAAATTCTCGTGTTCTGATGTAATCATTCGGTTTAAACAATGCACATTAAATACGTCTGATAATAATATTGTTGTAATAATGAGTAAGGCAATTTAAATTATAACAAAAACAGTGACTAATCACCTTAAAAGAATTAATTAACAAAACATGTTTACGTTATCCAAGAAATCGCATCAAGTTTTAGTTTTTTTAATTATTCGCATGCCAATTTATAAAATTGGATATTTTAAATAATTATTCTTTGAAATGTGTTGAGATGTTTTCACAAATATCAGTTCTATAGTCTTAAAATTAACTAATACGGTATGTCTGGTTCTAGCTGTATTAGCTATCTAAGCTAAGTCTTATTCATTCTGTACAACCTCTCCAAGCTACGTCTAGTTCGAGATAAGCTACCTAGTTAATTTGATATTTTCAGATCAGTGACCTAAACCAGTAATCACATGAAAAAAATTCATTTATCTCGTTGTATGATTCGTAGGTACCAGCGATAGAGATGTTCATATATGTTGAGGTGTACTAGGAGGATGTTTCCTATATAGTTTCCCAATCTATGTCACGAAAATGTCATTACACTTCCTTTAAATTTTACCTTACTCATCCATCCCAATCAGTAAACGTATTCGGATCTAGACCCAGGACCATACAAACGGCATTGTGAAAACCACATTTTTTGTGTCAAGGGGTCATGAAAAGTCTATATTTATCAAAATTTTGTTTTCGATTTTTTTTTCTTTTAAAGAATAACAATAATTCTCTCTACGAGGGGTTGAGAGAAAGTTAAAATGGCTAAGCTCTATTTCAGAGATGCCCATAATAAATACTCAAAAACTGATTAGATTACTATAGAGTTCATATGGTATAAAATTAAATTCTTATTTATGTAAGTATTTATTTTTTATTATTACTTTAAAATATGTTTAAATAAAACTTCAAAAATTATCCCCTAAGCTTGCTTTCCCCTCCACCCCAACTTAGGACTAGCCAAAAAGAATCGCTCAGTAAATAAAAAGTGACGTACAGATCCAACACTATATTAGATTCTTGGAACCATTGGACAAACGGTACAAGTTTACTTTAAGGGGGCGACATGCAGGATTGCTAAATTAGATGTAACTTTATCACAGAGACTGAATATGCTATGCACTTGAAGAGTGTCAGAAAACCAGCGCAGTAAGACAATTTGCTTGATCTGAGAGACATGTTTGAAACTAGGTTCCACATGCAGCGGTGGTCTATCCCTCTCTTTGGATAGTTCTATCAAGTCCACCTTAATACTTTCTATCCCTATCTTGAGTCAAGCTCCATTCAGTCCACTTCATACACCCTATCCATATCTTAGACTAGCTCTATCCAGTCCACCCCATTACACCCTATCCCTATCTTGAGCAAGCTCCATTCAGTCCACTTCATACACCCTATCCATATCTTAGACTAGCTCTATCCAGTCCACCCCATTACACCCTATCCCCATCTTGAGCAAGCTCCATTCAGTCCACTTCATACACCCTATCCATATCTTAGACTAGCTCTATCCAGTCCACCCCATTACACCCTATCCCTATCTTGAGCAAGCTCCATTCAGTCCACTTCATACACCCTATCCATATCTTAGACTAGCTCTATCCAGTCCACCCCATTACACCCTATCCATATCTTAGACTAGCTCTATTCAGTCCACCTCATTACACCCTATATCTATCAGGTTAATTCTAATTTTATCCCCCCATCTTTCCAATGTTCTCTTCCCAAACGGTTTTCCAGTCAATACCCTGAGCAACGTTCGAGATTCTTCCATTCGCACTGCATGTCCTGCCCACCGTCATCTATGAGACATGATTTTCCTAACAATGTTTTATGAATAGTACAGATAATGTAACTCATCATTATGTAATCTTCTATATTCTGTATGTTATCCCCTTTTTTGTTATCTTCCTATGTACCTTGTTTTCGAACAAGTAGGTTTTAAACAGATTACTATCGATTAATATTCCTTGTGTTGTATGAAATCAATTAATTTATTTAGCTGTTTGCTTAATGCAATATATCTTATTAAAATATGAGCTCTGCGCACTTAATTGACCATACGAAATAGATCATATTACTATATAAAGGTAAAGTTTAGAAGAAATTTGCTCAAATTTTCTTATAGAAAGATAGAGAATGGGAACAATGATAGGCAATATACCAAAAATCTTCAGCCGGAATTCAAATCCGTTCCACTCACTACCAGTAGAACTGATATTCATCCCATATACCCAACAATGTATATTTTATTGCATCTGAAATTTAACTATTTTTATCTACTTTTTATATATTAAAAATTTGAAATTTTCTTTTTGTTTAGTAACCAACCATCCTTGATGGGTTACTTTTACCCAAAAAATATAAAACACATTGTGGCGAAAAAATCCAATAAATAGAAGTAAAGCCTATCAATGTCAGAAAATGAAAGAGTTGTATTTCAAAAGGGGTCAGGACTCCCCACTCCCTTCTCATAATTCTGGTTTTTTTCCCCAGTGATATTCTCAGCAGGGATTTAAGGGATGTTCATAAAATCACGTGACATCCCAATTATTATAAGGCGCCGTGTCGGCTGGTCTAATGGCTCCAACATGATACATAGCTGTCAACACGAACAACAAATCATTTTCTATTTTCACACGTGACAATATTGGTAGCACCCAGTCTTGGTCCAATTAAAACCGCTACCATCGATTGAACCAACAAGAGGAAGATGCACACGATAAAATATAGGTAATATAAAAATGTATTAGGTTACCTCTTAAAAATATCGTCGATGAAAGGTTTTTTTCCTAGATTTGTATTATTTTTTTACATCCACGACTATTTTTTATTCAAGCTAAACATTTTCGACTACCAGCGGGCTAGGCCTATCGTAGCTTCATATACCTTATAACCTAACTTGAGACTAGTACAGGCACAACATCCAGACCCCAGCCGTTAATTTATCAATGTGAAAAAGTAAGCCCATATTTTAATCAAGGATAAATCTTCACCCATTCTGGGAATCAAAGCCGGGACCCTTATCTCAGTAGGTAGACACGTTACCAACTGTGCTAAGGTGTCATACCTATTTGTATTCTAAAATAAATAATTAAGTGGTATGAAAACATTATATATGCATTATCATATTATAATTTAGTATAGCTAAGAGTAAGTTTGTCTTAAATTTATTACCAAAAAAACAGCTCTTAAATTTATCGTAATAAGCCCATCCCATGATACCTACATTTGAACCGAGCCATAAGAGCTATTTTTGAAAGAAAAAAAATCACAATCCCACAAAAATAAAACTACCAGTAAACCACCATTAATTTTAAATCTGGAATTTAAAAAAAAATTGGCGCATGGAAATATATAATATAAAGATAATGTTTGAACGAATTTCATTCTGAAATTAAGTTGTAGCTTCACATAAATTTCTCAGTAGACACAGTGACAAATAAATATCAACACCTATAAAATAATAATTATTATTATTTAAATTTCATTTATTATTGTGCTGGCCAACAGTCATGAGATCTCTGACAGGCCAGCACTGAAAAGTACACAAGTACTATACAAGCACGTATAAAAACAAAATTAAATTAAAATTAAAAACTAAATAATGATAAATAATGATAAATATTTACAAAAAAATTGATAGCTATTAATGATAAATAATTAAAAAATGAGTAATTAACATGAGTAATAAAAGCATATGTATTCAAAAATCAGTAAAAATAAGCAATCAAATGTAATAGAAAAACGTAAATTTAAATATTCGAGGCAAAGACCCTAAATGGATAAATTAATTATAAGGGAATTCCTTAAATAACTCTCAAGAGTTTGGATTTTCTTTTATGATAAAAGTTGAATTCGACAAATCTAAAATTAGTGCTATGGATAGAACGGCCTAAAGGGCTCACCTTATAATAGTTGTTGCGAGAAAACAATTTTGGATTACGAGAGGCCCGAAAAGGGACATGTATACTTGCGTGATCAAGTGCAAATTCACAAGAAAGTTTTCTATTGAAAATATGAAAAACAAACAAATAATAATAATGTGAAATGTTATCAAGTAACTCTGCAAAAAAAAAATCTGAAGAAAACTGTACAGTATTTGTATCTTGATTTTATAACAGTTGTTTGTGACAGTAGCCAAGTTGTTTCTGGTTTTAAACTCACTTTAATTGGTCAGCATTGAAGGGAAGTTGGAGTTCGAAGTTGGACAGAATTCCCGAGGGGAAGGACGGCTAATATGGGTGTATTTATTCAAGCTACCTTACCCCTCCTTAATGCAGAGATTAATTCGTTTCAAACTATTTATGTTGAACGTTCAACTAAAAGTAGATTCAAACAAGGCAAAGGATTATACTGTAACTGTTTCTTATTATTGCCATAGAGTGGTTGAATACTATGTTTCTAGAAAAAAATTCTCTTTCGAATCTTGAGTCCAAATTCAAACCCTTGATCTTTGAAAATGTACAATTTTATAGTATTGAAAATATTGAAAATGTAAATATTGTACAACTAAAAAATTGCTAAGGTTTTGATACCTCTGACAAACGTTAATCTATCTACCCTGTCTTTGACGTCATAAAAAACAATATAACCATTTTTAAGTAATTAATTTGGGGTTGTCTAAATAATAATAATAATAATAATAATAATTCATCCCCAATATAACCATAGAGAAAACTTATCAACAGGAATCCAGACCATTAATTAAAACTTAGATGAATGTATTAATGTTAGAAAAGTTTGCTAAAATGCATATATTATAACATTTATTTAGTATTTATACTTACTATCATCTTGTTAAATTCCTATTTCTTTTAGTGATTGATTTTTTCCCCCCAAAATTCTGATTTGAAGGTAAAATAATGATTTGAATTTTTAAAATAATAGATTCAAGCCATTTCTAATGATACAATAATATAGTAAAATAATACTGATATGTATCTAAAATATATATATGTGTTTGTATTTTATAAATGTTATTCTCTAATATATATTACGTTTGTTTTTAATAAATATTATTTCAAACCTTTGACAAATCCCAACGCAACCGTTTCCTCCCTAACCAAGACCAGGCAAATATTCTGTCGTTAGTATTTGAATTATAATTTCCTATCACATTAAAAAGGGCTTTTAACAGATTACAACAAAGCGTGCTGTACTTAAGTTACGAACTGCTATTCTGGTCGCGAACGGAAACTTAACTTGAACCTCAAGTTGTGGGGGGGAAATTGAAAATACAAAAGAGAAATAACGATCTAATAACATTGTGCTAAAACTAACATTGATGACATTTTTCAGTTATAGCGAGATAAAATTGAAAGGTTGTTGGTATTTGAAATACCTCGGTTCGTAATCATGATCGTTAATAGATTTTGCACCATGGCAAAGTCATAGCATAGGAAAACACAGCACAACATAGCTTAGCATTCTGTGTGTATCGGTATTAATGTGGACAAACTTAAAATCATACTTTTTTATTAGACAATTATGTGTTAAGAGAGGGTGGAAAGTATTTAATTTATTTCCCCCTCTTTCTTCCGAGTGGAGGGAGGTCATGGTGACTACTTCCAAGCAGATGAATAACAACGTTGCCAACTTATATAAAGCTAAATAAAACAATATTAAAATTGTCTGTGTAACCCTGTCAAAACATAACTTTGTTTGATAGAAGAACACCAGATCTAGGTGTCTTAACATTTTACTTTAACCTCAAAAGTTCAGATTTTTGCGTGAAGCGTAGTTGAATTTAAAAAAATTAAGCTTAAAACTTAAACTTTTTAACTACCTTTGCCTACATTTTGGTGAAAATCGTGTTAAAAATATAACCAGTCTTTATATAATGCGTCTGCAACGTATTTCAGTGTTGTTCTATACAGTCCTTTTAAATATAAATCTTAAGTAAATATTTTCATAAAATACCAAGGATGCATAGCTCTTTTGTTGTTATAAAATTTCCCTCTCTTTATTTAATTGGTTTTTAGTTTCATATGGTTTAATAGTATTTTATTACAATATATTATTTATTGTTTGGAGTACTATATAAAGTGATAAATAGTTTGTTGTTTAATAAATGAACAAATAAATAATTTAAGGGATTGCAATGCATATTGTATTATTCAGTATGAATGAGTTCCATTCCGATCAGATGCAGTAAAAATGTCATCTAAATTTTTTAAATTCACCTATTTTCAAATTGAAACACTATCTCTCTTACAAATTGATTTCTAAATAAGTTTTAAATTTCTGAATTTGTTGATTTTTATTTAAGGTTTTTAATATTTATTTATCTTACTCTTGTACGAGATTTTGCTTTGGGACAGTGTTGAGCAACAGGTAACTGAACACCCCTACGCCCGCACCAAATTCAAGGCAATTTGCCTCCTCCCGCCTCCAACCCTTCACCCCTCATTTCCTCTTTACTTTGGTCCAAGTAGGCTCCAGATTTTCCACGTACAGTATCACAATTCAATTATTTTTTTTATTTTAAAAAAGTTAATGAACGTTACCAATACCAACAGCAGTGTTGAGACCTACAATGTTTTCTAAAAGATTAAAAGCTGAAATAAACTCAAATATGTAGCCTACGGGATAATTTATCTACTTTTTTTTACCCTTTAACTATTCGTATGTCATAGTATCGAAACTACTCTGACAAGATTGTTTAAAGTTTTGATGGATAGAATAAAGAGGAGGAATTGTTTGCTCTTATTCTAAACCTCCAAATAAACTTTACGAGGGCAAATAAAAGTAATACTACACAAACACATAAGCTTGGTCTTGGGATTGATCCCAGACTGGATACGACAGGAGTATTTTTCATTAATATGTTTTATCATAATTATTTATAAATAATAAATGTCTTATATATGATTTATTGTGGGACAGTTAAATTTAAACCATCATCATAGCCTTAATTTGTATACACGCATTTTGGTTTCATTATTATTATGGTTAATTTAAATACGAAATTTAAAAGAACACGATTGAAAGGTGAATTTCAAGAAACAAAACAAAACATTTTACAAGCGCTATATTGAAAATATAAATTGTTGGAATAATACAAATGTTTGGGATCGAATTAAAACCTCCCAAGGTAGACCCATCGACTATGCACCTTTACTGAAGACATCACCAAATTCACATTGGTGATCACGTTGTATAAGACGCCACCTTTCTTACCTAGTCTAGTTTTACGTTGAATAGAAGTTTGGATTTTTAATCTTGGTCGGATGTACTGAGGGTGTTTTATTGATGTAATATATTTACCACCCTTCCTCCACGCACATTGCTTCCAAATTCTCCTTTCCTAGTCTCCGTCTCTATTGTAAATATGTGCATATCCGGGATGGGTATTAAGATGTGATACACAATAGATATATAATTCCAAGATACTAAATAAAATGTCATGTTATATTGATTGCTCTAGTTAGCATAAAACCTTTATTTCGAAAAAAAAAAATCTGTTATCTCAAACAAATCATAAACAATCAGCTCATCAAAGATGAGTCATTGTCTGTCTGGCGTTTCTTTCATTCATGTTTATGTGCATAGTGTTTCATAAATTCGAAGTCTACTAGATGTTAAATAAATCTAATTAAAAAAAATTAGTACATTGTTCACTATCTTTTGTTGTCAGTGGTAACAAAAACGATCCATATCCTCCCTTACTTGGTGGAAAAGGAGCTTCCTTTATATAACATGATCTAAAACATAACGGAAACTTTAAAGTTTCGGTGGTAACGAGACATCCCACTGTGGACGTTACATAATAGGTGTTTGTTGTTGTATACCTATTAGAGAAATCTTGAGAAGATCAGGTGGATAGACAGGGTAACAAATGAAGTCCTAAAAGGAGTGGGCGAGAAGAGAACCATTTAGGATGCGATTCTTCGGTACAAAGAAAACCGGATCGAACACATCCTTAGGAGGAACTATATTTTGTACAACGTCATAGAAGGAAAGGTTGGGGGAAAGAAGAGCTTAGGAAGGAGGAGGATTCAAATATTAGATGACTTGAAGGGGAAAGAAGAAACTTCTGGGAGCTGAAGTATCTGGTGGTCTAAGTTCACTGATAAAAGGAACGAATCTGTCGTAAGACAGAACACCTAATACAAAATATAATAATAATAATTAGAGACACTACTGTCGCAATCTAAAAGCTGACGTATTGTAGAATTTGCTACTTCTTTGCTCATGGTTTTTTGTTGACGAAAAAAAAATTGCTCTTGTTTGACGTATGCTTCTACACACTAATTTTCTATCTACAAACCTTGAGCTGGGATCATATATTGTTGCTGATTTACAAACTTACGTTTGATTCTAATCGATTAAACAATAATTTATCTAACACCCTTAAATAAAGTTGTGAGAGTACTCCTAATAATACTATATTTAAATCAGGTGAAACTGTGCTTACCTCTGCAGGTGATAATGACTTCACTGTTTTGGTGTTGACCTTGAGGTGACACGTCACATGTCACATCCGCCACAAGTCATCTGTAATAAGGTCAATAATAAACATAATTAGCAAACCACTACTTTAATAATAATTGAACTAGGAAGAGAACCGAGTCACAATATGCTCTAACCCAAAATGGCGGTAAAATATTTGGTGATAAATAATTCCCAAGGGATTCCCAAAATGGGGGTGGAGCGTTCAGAAAAACAAAGTCAAAATACTCTCAAAGGTCAGTCAAAGAAATAAAATTATTTCCCCTAAAAGTAAATTACAAAACCAATCAACTTCTAAAGATATGAACTAGTCCAAACAAATTATATCAAATACATTGTTTTTCCTCTTTCTCCTGTAAAGTTACAATGATTGGCCTTTGTTCCTGACTGGTGTCACTGATTCAATTGTCATAGTAATGACAACTAAACTCTAAGCAACACAATTATTTACCATCAATTTTACATGACACTGCTCTTGGGAACATATCTAAATGTTATTAATTTTAACATTAATTTAATCACAATCTAAAAAATTATCAAGCAAATATTTTCAACATAATTGCATTGGATAAAAAAAATTGTTTCATTTGTGTTTAGAGGAAATTTAAGATTTAATATTAATATTATTAGCACCACGTCTTACTACCCGTTCGAGTTAGACGCACTTACGCTAATGTTTAACGATAGGGTGATTGTGAGATGAAATGAAGGACCTACAGTTTAACGTAAGATCCGAACCACAGTGGAGATCTGGCATTCCACACATTCACAAGTTGTGATTAATAAACATCTTGTCAGAGGTGAAGGAAGAGTTTAGTAATCAGATAAATCTGTGCCGAGACCGAGAATTGAACCCCGGACCCTCAGCACAGAAGTTTGACACCTTACCCCTAGACCAGCAGGTCACCTAATATTAATAAATGTTGTAATTTTGTGACACTCATTAGCAACTGGAAGTAAATACGTGACTATTAGTTTAGTATAAAAAAAACCTATCAAACGAAAACGAAGAGACAATAAATATGATGACACAACGTTTTTCCTTCGAAGAGTATTTTTTGATTGTCCATTAGAGGAAGGTATCATAACTTCTTTATTTCCCCTAGGCACTGTAATCGCCTCATCCATATGACGCATCACTCTTGAAAACGACGCTTGTACTCCAGAATGTTTTGTGACGTGGTTGTTACCGGCTGTGTGGTGGGTTTTTTTGGTGGCAGTGGTGGGAAATATGATCGAACGGGCCTTCCCCCCTCCCCCCTTCTCCACCATACTAACACCCTCAAACGTGTATATGGGGAAAGGAAAGTTATGGAACAGGACAGCGTGAAAACACTTTCCTAGCCCACACCAAGCTACCCATAGTGGTAGGGTTGCGTTTTAGATACTCACACCCCTATATTGATCAGGGATGAACCGTCTTTGTAGCCGATCGGTTGAGGACGTCCAGCCACAAAGGAGTGGGTATCTGGCTAGAGTTTAATCTGGTGACAAAATTATTTACTTATTTAAAATATTTTTTGTTGGTGTTTAGATACCTTATATATTAATTACTCAATATTTAGTGTAAGAAGGAAAGTTTGATGTTATATTCAAGGTCAATTGCTCACCAACAATATAGACTACATGTTAATAGGTAAACCTGCAAGATATAGACAAAACTATATGCTAAGTTCCCGATCAACATAAATAATTTTACGAATAAACTCACCTGTGACCAACTTTTACTTAATTACTTATTCTATGGCATTAGGAACTCGAAAGTTAATTGCCACACTTATAAAAGTAAGCCACCTTTCCTTATTTTGTGCTAGTTCTATCTCGTACACCTCATTACATCCTATTCCTAGCTTGAGCTGGTTATATCCAGTCAAACTCATTATAACCTCTCTCTTTCAACTCCAGTCTAAATTTATCCACCCCATCTGCTTCTAGGTATTACCAATGGTTTCTTCCCGATGGGTTTGTCAGTCAATACCTTGGAAACGGTTATAGATTATCTCATTCACGCTGTATGTCATGCCCACTGTAATCTACGAGACTTGATTATCCTAATAATGGCATGTTATGAGTACAGGGTATGTAACTCATCATTATCTACCTCATACACTCCCCGGTATCTCCATACGTTTTTAAAACAAATATATTCCTAAGCACCTTGTTTTTAAGCAATTTTTTTCCTTCGTATTAGATAAGAGACCACATATCACACCCATAGAAAACAACCGGTAGAGTAATTGTTTTGTAAATTCTGAATTTTACACTCTTGAACATCTGGCGAGATGTCAACAACTTATTGACCAAGTAAGAACATGCATTTCCAAAATGTATTCTTTTTCCAATTTTCAATCTAATTATTTTATGATTAGATAAAATTGTTCCTAAATATTTAATCTTATTACCCTTTCGAATAATATGCTTCTCGAAGTGGTCTCTAAATTATAGTCCCAAATCTGTGTTATCTTTTCAGCGTTTTCTTATAAACCTATTCCTATATTAGCCTTTAGTAAAATTTCTGCATTTCTTATAACGCTTTTCTTTCTAATTACTAATGCCCAACAAAGCTAAATCATCTACGTATCCTATTATCTTAATTTGCGTACAGTTCGAATGGGTATTAGGACGGTGATAATAATAATATCTTAATTGTTCTGTTTAATATCATCCCCTCCCTTTATTTGGGCATACCCTAATATCATACTCTCTAAAGTATCTGATAAGTGATATTCAACCCATACCCTGCCATGCGTACCAATCAAACATACCTTAAGTAGCCCTCGAATTTAAATAAAATTTCATAAAATTTGTTTATTTATATGAATTGTGGGCCTTTTTAAAATACATGTATAATAATTGATAAACCATCATTTTTTTATTCCTACTTTTTTTCTAATATCTGCTGACAAGGTAAACTACAATGAATGCTATAATTTTCTCCAGGTATATTGAAATCTAGATTTAAAGAGCAAAATATAACAAATACAAAATATTATTTAGGGTGTATTTAAATTAGTGTTAGCTTTAGTTTTGTGAAGCTACATAGACGCCTTTATAACCATTATAAAATATTATTTAGACTTTTTTTAAATTCCTGTTTGCTTTAGTTTTGTTATGATTCATAGAAATACAATAATAACGTCTATTAAACAATTATTATTTTGGTTTATTTTTTTGCTATTGTAAACCTTTCTATTATTTAGATTATTAATAAATCACACAAAAAAAACTATATAATCAATATATAATAGTATCCGAGCCCTTGGGCTTGGAACGACAATGCTGTACCACTAGAAGTTCCAGGTTTATCAAGTGCCTAATTGAATACGTCACTCATAATTTAAGGTTAAATCTGAATATTATTACAATGAATTTAATAATAATGTGAGAGTATTATTTGAATACACATGTATGTATTTTACAACGAAATGAATGGGACGAAGCAAATGACCAAATGTGAATTGAATTCCCAAAACAGGTGGGCTGTTTTTTGCTCGTGTACTACACGACCTTTACATATATCACACACCTCACATATGGTGTGGCTGAATAATACGAGATGGTGGAGAGAGTAAAGGAAACCAAATGGGTTTATGAAAACAAGTATGTAGTATGATACAACGTCATATGTGACCAACATGGTCTGCGACCCTTTTGATTCCCCGTTTCATTTCAAAGCACAAACATTTGGGTATCCAAAAGTAACCTGTTGCGTTTAGCCGCTACCAATTTCAAATGTGTGTTTCCTAGTTCAATGTAGAGCTAGAGTAGGGATTTATTCATTTTATGGATGGTCGAGAGAAAAACTGTTATTTCCAAAAATATTTGGGGAAAGTGGTCAAATATAGTAAATACAAATAATGCAAATATATTTAACGTTCATTTAGCAAGCTCAAATATATATATAAAATTACATGGTAAAATCTAGTTTAACGCAGGGATTATTTTTCTGTACTGCATCTAACTAATGGTACAGGAAATATACATTTATTTACACTACTTATTTAAAGTTCAGTAATGTATAGTTTACAAGATACGTTGGCTACCTGGTGGTCTAGCGGTAAGGTGTCAGACTTATGTACTGGGGGTTCGGGGTTCAATCTGCGGTCCCAGCACAGATTTATCTGATTACCAAACCCTTCCTTCAACTCTGACAAGACGTGTATTAATCACTACTTGTGAATGTGTGGAGTGCCAGGCCTCCACCGTGGTTCGGATCCCACGTAAAACTGTAGGTAAAAGCGTACAATTCAAACGGGTAGTAAGACGCGGTGCTAATAAAAATAATACAAGATATGTATCCACATTCGCGTAAGAAAGACGGACAGGGGTTACCTATCAGGAAAAACCCAATCATGAAACGAACCCCAAATCCTCTGTCACCAGCAGTACAGACTAAATAATATTTACGTCTAGACCATGTGTCCACCAGTGTGATAGCAGTAAAACGCATACAACCCTAATACCAATACTGTATTTATATGAGTGATAAATTTAGTTCATACGCAATTATAATAATTTGGAAAACCCTGTAGTTGAATGTTTGGATAGAGTTCAACTACAGGTCAAAGGAAGCCTTGTTCCTTCCTCACTGTCCTTGTAACTGAATGTTTAGAGAAAGGTCAACTTCAGGTATTTAGGACCTTTGTTTCAGCCCAGACGAAGAATTTATTTGTGTGGGGAGTCAACACATACAGTCCTATTTTTTTTTCTGACAGCTGTAAAATTCACTAGATCTACTCCCAATTATTAATACGTCCAGTAAAGTGATATTCAACTGTAAATTCTGATTAACAGTATTAATACCTATAAAATAATACTGATAACGTAGTATTATATTGTCATTGCTGAGCATGAAAAAAAAATATTTTATAAAATTCACTTCATAATAAAATTCGATTGTTCGTAGAATGGTCAACTTTCTCTTCTATAATGATGGGTGTCTTATACCGAGTGAATTAATGTGTAAGTAATGTAAACCATAGTGCACCCAAATTGCACGTTACATTCTTCAGTGTCTCATGTCAAAACTGGTGGCGGCATTTTGGGAATTCGCTAGTTAGTAATCAGCCAGAAAGCATTTATAGGTAAATATTATTTAAGTTAAATTAAATACCAAACAATTTAATGTATAATTAAAAACATTCAAATAAATTAAAATTCAAAATTTTACAAAATATCAAAAACTATTATAGGCCTACACGATTTGATACCAATATTTGAGTTTAGGATTTTGTGGAAGCATGTAAATATTTAAATTCAACTAAAGAAAACATTGTTATTCTTAATTCACCCCCTTTATTTAGTAAGTAGATAGATATATATTTTAAACTAATTTATATCCATTGATTGAAACCATGCACCTTCCCAAAACTTATTTAAGAATGTTACATTGATTTTTGTTTTAAATATATTGCCTTTTAATTTTCAATTTGAAATATTTATTTCATTTTTCTAATTTATACGTCTTGATCAAAGTATCTTTATAATATTGATAAATTAAATAACTCTTAGTCATAAATATAAGATGGGTTATTTATTTGCTTTAGTAAAAGAAACAAACAATATCTTTGCATAAACAAATAATAATTAAAGTAATCAACTTTTGTATTATAAAAAAGTACTGCGAATGTAAAACTTATCCTCAGAAAATTGATTCCAATAAATGTTTGCAAATATCTCCTAAAATAATTTTAAATAAATGCCCCCAAACGACATTTCCATCGAGATTCCATCCTACTTGACGGAACCTAATGGACTTGTAGCTTTATTTTTATTTTTTGTGCAGGTATATTTACATCATTTTTATGTGCATAAGTTTTATGGCAGAAATTCAATTTCAAAAACAAACACGCAACGTTATTGAGAAAATATCTACATTGAAAGCGGGCTGTTATTGGTTTTTCATGCCAACAGGAGTTGACTATCAAATGTAGCACTGGCGGCAGTATTTTGAGCTACATATGAGCAGAGCTTCATTTGTAAGGTTTGAGCTTACTAAACTTCATGGATCACCCTTTTATATACCTGTAAATTGAACTTAGTTATATAAACATTGTTTTGAACACAATCTCTATCTTTTAAAAATGGTGGAAGATTTTTTTTCTTCTTCTTATTGATCGGGGTTATTTAACGTGCACTCTAGATATATTGTTTTAAATCTATTTTTAACATTACGTCTTACAATCCTTTCGTGGTATTATTTATTATTATTACTACTACCCGTTCGGGTTGTACGCACTTACGCTAATGTGTAATGGTAGGGTGATTGTGAGATGAAATGGAGGATATACAGTTTAACGTGGAATCCGAACCACAGTGGAGGCCTGGCACTCTATACATTCACAATTTGTGATTAATACACGTCTTGTCAGAGGTGAAGGAAGGGTTTGGCAATCAGATAAATCTGTCCCGGGACCGAGGATTGAACCCCGGACCCCTAACCCAGAAGTCCAACACCTTACCCCTAGACCGCCATGTCACCTAACCTTTCGTGTTAAGCTAGTTTGTAATGAGAGCTACGCCAAGCTGTTAGGGAGGCAAAAGGATTAATTTAGAGGAAGTACACCCACATTTTCATGGAGAGAAAGTGGAAAATCGTGTAGGAAAAGCCGCTCTTAGTGCATCTGGCAGGGATTTGAACCCCGATAACCCTGTCGTTGGCATTCTAGTCTATAGAGAGAGTGAATCCCTAAACCATGCGACCATCAAAGAGTGTTAAAACACATATTATATCTGTGCAAGGTTTACAAACTAACTATATATTACGCCTCGGACTAGTACGATACACTCAGTTCTAATACTTAGTTTTATTACTATTAAGTACATATCTAACCCGTTAACAATTAATAAAGATCTTTGACAAAAAAAAACCTGGAAAATAATGGACAACCCTTGGGTCTGTTTAGTTTAAATCACTTAACCATTTAGATGAATCTACAGTAAACATATAAACTAAATTTGCACCTAAATAAACCCGTCTGGGATTACTTTTTCCTATTTATGATATCAATAAATGATCAAACCCACTTCAGTGGCCGAATGGTATAAGGCGTCGCTCTCATGTTGGACCTGACTGCTGAAGACGGGTAAATCGCGGTTCGAGTCCCGATCGGGTCTACTATGGATGTATTTTCTAACTGGTTTCCCCTTCTCCTTCCATGAAAATGTAGCTAAATTATTTCTAAAATGTTTTCTTCCACATCCTTACTCTATTAGGCTAATTAATATATATGCGTACAGCCCCAACAGTTAAGTAATACGAGGTGATAGAAAAACAATCCACAAAATTGTGTATTCAATTTAAATACATACATTAAATTCTTATTTTGCCTAAATAAGAGGATTATTTACTTTTTAAGTCCATACATTAGTGGATAATCTTAATATCATTTAAGAAAAACACAATACATGCCTCAAATTTGTTAATTTACCACCAATTAAACAAACTCTGCCGAACATTGATCCATTTTCTACCCTCGTAACTAACTGAATACGTTTTCTTTAACTCAGTAGAAAGAAATTCTAAAAAATCGAATTACCTCTCGAAAATACATTTTAGTTACAAAAGTTGACACATTTATATTTCAATATATTGAATTTGTTCGACATGATTAGATGTAAATGTCTCAATATTTGTCGACTCACTTTTAAAATTATTTATTATTTACGAAAACATAACTATAACTAGTCTCACGGAAATTGACAGCACCTTTGCCCTATGTTAATTATTTTTTTGAATTATTAACGTACACTTTCTGAACCGACTAATTGTTTCAGCGCACAGAAATTTCTATGAGTGAGTACGAAAGGTTCTACCAACTTGACCGGGAAAGCTATTTTAACATACCTTAAAGGATACTTTTGAATGCCACTTTCAACATGAGACAAATGGATAAACATCTACTCCGAAGGAAGTTGTGCTACGAATTTTTATCGTTCAATAAAAACCTGTTAAGTCCACGAACTTTGGATCCTAAGGTGAGCAATTTACCACAAGACCACTGAGATCGACTTATCTTAGCTTTAAAATGTATGTAAAGGGGTAACTTCTTTCCAATTATATTTTAAAGCGATATCCTTTGGGATGAGTAGGTTAATTTAAAGTAGATGTGTCCGCATTAATGTGAAGAGGGCATTATTAACCCACAAAATAGTTTCCTTACCCACGAGTTCACTCCACCAATATTAGAAACTCTCCGTTACACACTATCCGTTCTATTCCATGCTTGACGCCTTAAGTTAAAGCGTTTCTTTCCCATCAGGTGTTGATCGGGGTTGTAAATAACTCACCCTCCAAATCTTGTGTCTAGATTTTATTAGTGCACTATAGGGGGGTATTCGCCTCTGCTGGGTGCTCCGTCGAACTGGGATGAGAATCCAGGTCTGATGGGGTAACCAGCGGAGGAGAGTACGGGGGAAGTAATATACCCGGGGCGGACCAATTGGTGAATGAAATTGTATCTCGGAGATAAGTACTATAGGAGCCCAAACCTGTTTAGATTGAATAAAATTGGATAATGTATAATACTAGTAAATGCTTTGATACTATGTAAATAAGACCAGGGTTTAAAATTGTAAGATGCCAGGCCAAATTATATTGGTAATAAAATAATAAGAAAAAATTGCAAGAGTGTACAGTAAACCTACAGTACAGTGTACAGTAACTCCTTCCAGCCTCCCCTCTTTGCCAACACATTTTTTATACCTCTTCTTCCTTCCGTCTTTTTCTGTGCTTCGACACCTTCCTTATATATCTCTCTCTCTCCCTTCCTTCTCGTTCCAAACTGTTATCTCACTTCCCTCTTTTAGCGACGTTCTGCATACGTCTCGCCTCTTCCTTACAGCGCTGTCTGTTCTGTCTCCGCCTTCCTATCAGATAAAGTCAGACAAGGCGTCTAGCGTGAAACGTCTTCATGGCATCCCGGTGTTGCCAACTTATATTTTTTACCTATGGTCTGGTGGATAAGATCTGGCGGATAGCAGGAATTCTAGAATTTTTTTAGTTTTACTATAGCTTTTTTTTCCATTGGAAGAAAAATTACTTTAATTTTAGTGTTTTTGGTATTGATTTCTGGATTAGTAAGTATTCTGAGTACAGTGGTGATTTAGTTTTGCATTAGTGGCTCTACTGATCATTTTTACAAAAAAATTGATTACAATTTAAAATAGTCACTGTTTATATTTTATTTTCTTGTTTAAAAAAAAAGCACTGATATTTAAAATATCTAGCCTTATTTATCTCAAATCGAGCGGGAAACTAGATAACATGTTGAACAATTCTAGCTGTATTTTGATAATATGAGTTGGCGAGAGATATTGAAAGCTATGGCAATATTAACTAGTGTTTGTGTAGCGGTACACGGGTGGTCCAAACCGTTAAACTCGCGTGACAATTAGTCACCGGCACCTAGGAAGTCAGAGTTCGAATACCAGTCGTATTTACTGGAAGTGGGTTTCACGTGCGATTTTTTTTACGGCTATTTTCTTACCTTTCTTCTCCTATTAATTCAAAAATACTCATCCAGTAATCCTTGTCTTTAATGGCCGGCCTCTTTTGTTCAACATTGCTGGCTATTAAACTAAAAGTTCCTGGTTCAATTCCCAGTATTATCATAAGTATTTTTCCCGAATAGGAATTATTCCTGTGGTTGCCATGGTCTGGTTAGTTAAGATTAAGTTAGGTCTAAGACCTCAACTCGCAGAACATTATCAGAATCATCATTATTATCATAATTATCATCATAAATATCATCACATCTTTTATCGAGACAAAGTAATCGCACCTACATGGTGTCCCAACCTTATAAGGCGGTTAAATATCCGCCACTGCTAATAGAAGACCAGGGATATCTAACAAACCAACCCTTGCATTACACGCACAAAAAAAAAGTCCCAAGAGTGGGTTGAAAGCTAACAAAGACTTGTCTGAAATTCTAAAATGTTCATACCGTAAAAACCTTTTTGACCAAGATAAATAAAATACTGCTTCAGTAGACATGTATGGTTTAATTTTCTAAATGTATTATATATGCATATATATATATACAATACCTTCTGTCTCTAAGTGTCATGAGAAAGTAAAGGGGACCGTTCATAATACTCGCATAGTGGATTAACACATACTAAGCACAGACGCTTGTAGCAGTATCAAGAGAATGAAACTAAATATCGATTCTCTGTATTCTCCCAGTATATTCAAGAAGAAGGGAATATAAGAAGGGGTCTTGTTTGTTGATCTTTTGGTTCCGTCCCGTGCCTCTTGGAAAGGAGGGATGGGGACTCTACATGAAGTAAATATTTGGGGAGCTTTCTTCACGCCCTACTTGGCAAACGACGTGGCCGACAAAACCAAGCGCCGTTACCCACGTAGGTTTGTTGTTATTTGACTAACACGGGGGGGAGGGAGAAATATTCAACAACAACAACACCAGGCTTAGTACCACTCCAGGAATTCAATGACCGAACGGTCTAAGGCGTCACTCTTGTGTTGGACTGGCCTTCTGATGACGGGGAGATAGTGGTTAGAATTACGCTCAGGTCTACAATGAGTGTTTTTTCCCTCGACGATTTCCTACTTTATCTCCACGTAAATGCAGATACACTCATCCTTACTTCATCAGAGTAATTATTTTGTATGCCTATAATTTGAACAGATAGTAAGATGCAGCGATAATAAAATAATTACATAAATTACACACATACATTTCCATTTTCATAGTAAAAACATTAGTTGATAGTTAGAAAACTAACTAAATAAACACCTCAGTGGCACAATTGGTTAGTGCGTTCTGCTGTCAACCGAAAAGTTAGTGGTTCAAGCCCACCCGGGGCGAAATATTCACCCGTTTTGGTGGCATAGTTAGCTAACGCGCTAGTCGTTTTTAGCTAGACTGCCGAGGAGAAGGAGATCGAGGCTCTAATATCGGTCGGGTGAACTGAGGGTAGTTTTTCCTAAACGGTATTCCACTCTCCCTCCACGCAAACGCGGGTTCGCTTAATCTAAATTTAACCTTCTCAATTATTAATCCATTAGCGTAATGTACTTAAGCGTATAATCCAAACGGATAGTAAGACGCGGTGCTAATTTAAAAAAACTAGATATACTTTCCTGTATTCATACGTCAATTCATGTAATCTCCAGTGGTAATTTTTCATAAATTCTATCAATCGTTATAGCATAATAATAATATAGTGAAATCTTATTATTTTTGACAGTAAAATAATATATTATATTATGATACTCCCTAACCAACAACTTAGCTCAGTCGGTAAGTCTATAATGATCTAAGGGTACCGGGTTCAATTCCTGCCACGGTTTGAAAATGTATTATTGGGGAAATGTGGGTTAACCCTTTCACACCGATGAGTTACCAGCTGAGTGCTGGGCGTTGTATCTACTCTAGATTAAATTAGAGTATAAGGCCTGTGCTGATATAATCAGTTTGTTCGGAAAATGAACGTTATATACTTGAAATAAAAAATTTAAAAATCTGTACGCTAAGTAAGACGCGTATCCCAAAAATAAATACTAATTACTTTTTAATGTAAAAAATCACCGTGCTTGTCTTATTTATTTAAATTTGAGTGTACTTACATCAGAAGTAAAACTACAAATATGCCTGAATATTACAGATATAATTATCAGCTCTTTAAAAAATTCTTTATTTTTGAAACTGTGTCGCAAGTTGCACGTAAGACTGAGTTAAGCAATCCACCCCATTTCTTTGGATGGCAAATGGAGAACGCCTGAAAAATGGCAGATACTGTTCTGCAGTGCGGCCACGCTCTGCTTGTCGTCAGCACACTCAGGCTGAGTGGCAGTCGCTGGGGGGCCCGGCTAGAAACATTTCGGGGAGTACCAATGCTTCTACTCAGGGGGACGAAGGGTTGGAGAAGGGTTTGGTCGATAAGAGGGAACAAATTGCGATAACACAGCAACTTCATTGTTTTAAATAAAATAAAAAGAGGGAGAAACATATAAACATAAGGATACGCTTTCCTACAACAACAAAAACTATCTTTCAAATGGTTAACTATTCTAAAATATGTAAACAAATATTATTATTAGCACCGCGTCTTACTACCCGTTCGGGCTATACGCACTTACGATAATATGTAATGGTAGGGTGATTGTGAGATGAAATGAAGGACCTACAGTTTAACGTGGAATCCGAACCACGGTGGAGGCATAGCATTCCCCAAATTCACAAGATGTCTTGTCAGAGGTGAAGGAAGGGTTTGGTAATCATATAAATCTGTGCCGGGACCAAGGATTGAACCCCGGCCGCCAGCACAGAAGTCTGACACCTTACCCCTAGACCGCCAGGTCACCGTAAACAAATAGAATTTATTTTTCATAATTTAATGTGGCAATTTTGATTGTAAATAAATCAAGAAGTTTTAATGAATATAATTCAGTCTTATGTTTTATGAATGCCATTATTATTACCATCATAATCATCATCATTATACCTGCATTAGTGAAAACGTAGGGAGTCTACATTGATAAACACTTGGTGATAAGAACTAGCTTATATTGTAAGTCGCATGGTTTAATATGATAGAAAAACTTTAAAACAAATGGTACAGAACTTCGCGCTATTGTTTAAAAATGAAGATATTTACTCAAAACTCGTAATATATGTTAAACTAAATTATATACACCGGCAAACCCAATCATAAATTGCAATATATTTATGTAAAACTTTTTTTATTCCCGGTTTTAAATTTTATAATTTTATTTTTTAATAAATAATACCCTCATTTGTATATTTGGACCGATAAAAAAAGATCAATATTGAGTCCACAATGGTCAACACTTCGTATTAAAATTTCGAATTCCAGCTAAAATTTTAACATATTATTAGGTGTTTCATATCTTCAGGTCATCGCATTGCTATTCAATTCCTCATTTATACATTTTAACCAATAATAAATGTAAATATTGACTATTGAGTCTAAAATGAAAGAAATAGATAATTGTTGTACAAACATTTCTCCTAAGAGGTTTAAGGAAAAACATCAAACTTTTATAGAGACTTACTTATATTTAATTACTCTATGGCATCGAAGAATTATTGCGTTAAAACTTAAGTTGTATTTCTTTACAACTAAAGCTCACAAAATCGAATTAATATATTTGCCAATATATCAGAAACTGTTGGATTTATACAAATATATTTCATATAAAAGTTTGTTATTTCAATTAGTACTACAATTTTGCTATAAGTTATTAGGTATCTCAAATAGTCACGGAGATACGGAAATTGCAGCTTCTGTAAAGTACTCTAAAAGTATTTTTCAAGGGAAGATGAAAATATCCAGTTTTTTATAATCTTAATCAATGCCTAAATACGAATTTTTATCAAGATAGATCCGATTTTTGTAAATTGGGTCAAAATATAATATTTTCAGTTAAAACCATCCATTTACTCTTTATGGACATTTGAAAGTTGGTTTTATTACATATCTCAAATTATAAGTAGGAAGAAAAGCTATTTTCTTAGACCCTTGCAGTGGCAACAAAAGGGATCCAATCTTTACCAATCTAAATCAAATAAAATTGGTGAAGTTAAGGACCTTTTAATTTTTTTTGCAAAATCAGTCAATAATTATGTAGTTGTGTTTTGCTAGGCCAGTTTCTTCTACCTTTTTTAATATATGAGTTGTTTTTTGGTATCATCTGACAGTTTATAAGTTTGTAACTGTTTGTATTGTAGAGTTTAACCTCACTGGTCTGTTTATTGATGAAATGCTAGCATAATTTCCTATAGTGGAGGAAACATTAAAACGTGTGTAAGAAAAAAAACTTTAGCCTAAATTATAATGTTTTCTCAACAATGACATTTTTATAAACAATTATGTATGCTAAACACAAATAGCAATCTTTATAACACGATCATAATTATTCTATATTTTTTTCTGTCTCTGGAGTATTTTTTATCTTAACATGCTTTTAGTTATTCCTTTTCATAAAAAAGGTTTAGTCATAAATAAAATCTAAAGACAGATTTAAACTCATCATAAAGTTTCCATTTTGATGTACCATAATACACGTACCCGCTGGCAAGTATAGTTTTGGTGCTTGCTTTCGTAAAATGTACAACTTTAACCCTCATTTTCTCAAAACACACGTTTTTAAACGTTCGTTTTCAAACGTCACAATCTTTGGAGTATTTTAACAATTTTTTTACTGGTTTATTCAGAATTATTTCTAGTTTCCAGGAATACTATTAATTAAATATTAACCTCGGGGAACTATGACTGGTCACATAATTATATTATTAGTAAATATTATTTTAAATTTTTTAGTGTACTGCAATGTTTAATGTAATTTATATATTTTCTCTAATTTTCTAATTCCTAGACCACTATAGTAGTTATCATAATATGTGATTAAAATTTAACAGGTAGTAAGACGCGGTGACACGTGGCATCACACCACGACACGACAATGTAATAATTAGTCCGTTCATTACAAAGTAACCTAATTAATATTTTAAAATAGTATTACCTGTTACATCAAGTACTGTAATTTATTACTTTTGCCTTGCACTAATGTAGTAGAAATAGGAAAACTCAAATCTAAAACAAATTTGTCCCGGAAATTGCATGGAAGAAGAGTGGAATCCAATTTACTGAAAGCCATCCTTAATAAACTTGACCGGGATTCTAACCCCGCCCTCCCTATTTAAATAGGAAATATTAAATAGAAAAAATATAGCCACATCTAACTTAATATGACCTCATGCTGTGTAGAATTTGATCAACCTATTTTGCTAAGAATTTTAAAATTGTTGTTTTGTTTACTGATCAAATAAATCAAACCAAAATATTATTTTTATAAAAGTGTAGTTGTAGTAATTGGGAGGGGAAATTTCACTGATAAACTAAAGCAAAGAGTTTAAAAAAATGACGTAATTCTATATTATAAATAATTAACTAGATTTTTATGTTTTATTCATGACTACCGTAAAAAGAATCAGGAGTTATAATAATCAGTCCAAATGTAAAGTGAACCATACCGCCTTCATTAGGAGAGCACATATGTTTAGTGTAGGTATCTGAAACGGGCTCTTGGCTGTTCATATCTTCTTATATATTTTCAGAGTAAGACTGGAATATAATGACATCAAAATTAGTAGTAAGCAAAAACGATTTCTTGCTATGCCAGTGACACACATTCAATATACAAATAAATTTAATCTATCATAATGATAATTATTATATTATTTTCATTGCACATCTAGTTGTAATTAATTACCTTAGTATAATCCGACATATAATACCTACATTAAAATGTTTTAGAAAATTATGGAGGATATTAAATATATATTACGAGAATAAATATAATTATGGTGAAATAGACATTATATTGGGGCTACCGCTAAACCAATTATAGAAAGTCTTATCAAAAAAATTACATCAAATTTAATATTTGAAAATGAAGCAGTAGATTAAATTACTTGATTATAAAACCACTTATTTCAACTGTATTAGTGTCAAACATTTTTGATATTATTTGTCAAGCAAAATTGGTTTTGTAGCAATGTTAATAAGTTAGGTTCACCTTAAACTATAAGGTTTGACATATATACCTGAGAAATATAAACCACAATAATTTTTTTTCTGTAGGGTCAATCTTAATTTGGTTTGCACTAATTTGAAAAAATAATAAAAAGTTATTAAGTTTTATTACTAATTATACCTCAAAAGTTTTTAAGATCGCACTGAAAATAACGAACTTATTAAGGCTAATATTGCTTGATAAAAAATGAACATTATCATCATTCCTTTAATATTCCCGCTAAAGGTCTTAAACTCATGTTTGTTCTTATTACAACGATCATTTTGTTATTGAATTAAAAGTGTTTACCATTGTGGGGAAAACCAAAATGAATTTTTATCACAAAATATATTACTTTCAGAGAATTCTGGTGGGAAAGAAATTTTGGGAAATACAGACACAAAGTTTCCGAATCAACATTGATTTTATTTTAGTTTAATATTAAAATAATTTATAGGTATTGATATTATTTATGAAAAGTGATAGTGTCATATCAACTGACTAAGTATATGTTCATTAAAATGGTTTTACTGGCTTCTATAACTGCCAAAAAATTAATTTATATCTACATAGATCTGTATAATATCACGTTTAATCAAAATCAAAAATAATCCAGTTACATCTACTCGATGTTTTAAGATATTTTGCTATAAATACGCATGAAGTCTACCCCTGACCTCCATATTTATCCTAAAAAGCCTCAACCTCGTATACCCAGACGGGTATATTAATATTTTTCTCATGGAAATCTCCTCTATGTTAAGGGATAACGAAGTAGAGTTACCGACCTCCATGGAAACCAAGACTTCCATTCTTCTTCCGAGTATCCAAAGTCTAAATCACGTCAGAGCACCAGGGGGTGAAGCTTTGCAAGACAAGACCGGGTGGTATTCAGGCGTTGACAGAAGGGAGTGGGAGGGGAGGGAAGGGAGGGTTTGGCAGGATTTGAGAGAAAGATCAGACGCCGGACTTCACGCGGCGTGAATACAAAACATGTCACACCGCTGTGGACGTCATCAGCGTCACTTGACTTAGAGCGGACTTCGTTCTGAGGGAAAAGTTTGTTTACATAGAGTGACTGGGAGGATGATCTTGAGCAGAGGATGAAGAAAATGAAGTGGAGTGTTGGGGAAAATATGGACCTGGGTGTTTTTACTGCGGCTATTGTTAAAAATAAACTGGCACTAAGCCTAAGTCTTAGTGTAACAGCTTTAAAAGAGGCTTTATAGAAGTAAGACACACAATAATATGTGTAATGTCTATACACCACGTAAACAAAGATGGCTAGCAAAAAAAAAATTGGTACATTAAAATTTAATGTTAGCTTCACTTCCTAAAAAATTAATTCAGCACATATTAGCCACTAACAGTTTCCAGTTGGGGGAAAATTATCTGACAGTTAAAAATTACTAGGGACCAACTTTCATATATCCATAAGTCAAGTCATTCTATCTGCATTGTCACTCTTGATATAATGGGTATCCATACCTATAATTTATACTAATTCTTTTACACCACATTTCAATACTCGTTCTGGTTATGCTCATACATATAGGATGTTTGGAAACTCATATCCCAAAATGTTCATATACTTTGTTTGAAACAAAAGTAATTCAAAGTTAAATGCTTCGGTGTATAGCACTGGGAGAGCAAAGTTGTTCAAGCATGCATGTACAACAAGTTGCATAGAAGTTAGGTTTATGGCACTATACACCTCGACATCTTGAAGCACGGCAGCAAAACATACCACAGTAAATAAATAGTAAACAACCCATCTATTTAGAAATGGAAATACGTTCTGAGGGTCATCGTTGAAGGTCATACATCACAGACAATGCTTGCCATTATTATGTGTATAGTGCCACGTGCCAAACTTTTATGCAATTTGTTGTGTATGCATGCTTGAACAGCTTTACTCTCACGGTACTGTACGTTGAAACGTTGAACTTAATTTAATGGTATTAGCATAGTTTTCGGAAGTAAGTTTGTATGGATCTTATATTATTTTGGTTCAAACAAACTATATGTGCAGTTTGGACCATATGTTTTCAAACATCCTGTATATTTATCACGCTAACTTCATTGACAGGAATGAAGAAGGTATAATTTAAAGTAAATGTACCCGAATTTACGTGGCATGAAAGTGGTGAACCTTATAGAAAAAAACATTCACCCAGGATTAGAAAAAAAAATAATTACCTATCATTGGTAATTTATACTAAATGGGTTTTACGTTTAGACCACATGCCTATTGGCCTAGATAAAACTAATATTAGTAATAAAATAATATGTTATTATTGTTGATCGAAAATATGTATGTTAGCGTTTTCTAAGCCTTTCTTCCTTCTAAAATAATTATATAGTAGTAATATATATATATATATATATATACACTTTTACTTAAGTCAACAACCCTTAGGTTGATTTGATGTGATTTCTATCCATCGGGAGCTAGAAATTCACTCAACCCTTCAGCTGGTTAGTGCTGCCTACACCATCTGGTAGAAATCCCTCATATTAATGGAGTTCATAAAGTGTGGTGGTACCCCGTTGCATTCCCCCCTGAATTTCTATGAGCGAGAGTGAAAGGGCCTACCTATTCGGCCGGAAAAGGTATTTTCACATAGCTTCCTGGTTTCT
This sequence comes from Timema californicum, assembly GCA_902141385.1. Classification (NCBI taxonomy): domain Eukaryota; kingdom Metazoa; phylum Arthropoda; class Insecta; order Phasmatodea; family Timematidae; genus Timema; species Timema californicum. The sequence continues at coordinate 179,534 of CABFOW010000334.1, read as the reverse complement.
TTTACAGGCCACGTCTGACATAAGACCAATGGCTTTACTTCCCCTCTGAAAGAAGTGTGCTACGGATTTTTACCTCTCAAAAAAATCCGTCAACCCCCGAACATCGGGGTCTTGAGACGAGCACTTTACCCCAAGATCACTGAGGTCAACATTATCTAAACTACATACTAGTGAATTTATCGTCAAAGACGTCAGGCTCGCAAAATGATTTATTAAAAATACTAATAGAGATACAGTTTTAAATCTCATACTAGTTCACTAGGGGTTGGTTTTATCATCCCCTCTGCCCAAGGTAATGTGGTGATAAGCTCTTTAAACTACCCTTCTAAAGCCCAGTTTATAGATTAAACCATTAAACGGTTCAGATGTCCTAAGGTGTGATCTGGTAATAATTACAGTAAGGGCCACAATATACGCGGGTAGTAAGTTCTACTGCAGTTTCGTGAAACCACGGATAGTACCTAACTATTATATAACGTGATATTTATGTTACTCACATACATACGGTAACGTTTAATTGATAAATTATTCAGTTAGACATCACTGAAATATTTATATTTTCCCCCCTCATGCCTCGACGAGAACTTTAAAATGATTCCTCTTTCAGATCTATCTATTCCTTGCACTAAACCACACGAGTAACAATTATTATTGATCTGATATACTAATATAAAGCTATATACAAATCATGGTTCCCAAGGTGATGTAAATCAAGAATGATTGTACAGATGAATCACTGTCCATACATAATAAAAAGATGTAAAACTCGCTAGGAAAATTGGGTTTTAGTTTTAGCCCACTATTTCTACCGGCATCCTGATTTCCTAAACTTTAAAATGAGTGTTTGTTTGTCAAATTCTGTTCAGTAATTTCTTAGTAATTTCTATTACTGGAAATGATCTTATCAAATTATATATAAAAGAGAAATAATGAAAAAATGTGTTAATGAAAATGAGAGTGTAAGTGTTTGAGTGTGAGAAAATGAATGATAGGTGTGAGTAAATGAATGTAAGAGATTGAGAATGAGAAATTGGTAGAGATCGAGTGAGTTTGAATGATTGGTAGTGAGAGTATGTGTATGTGCTAGAGAGATAAATACTGGGAGAAGAGAAAAAGAGAGAGAGAGAGTGTGTGTGTGTGTGTGTGTGTGTGTGTGTGTGTGTGTGTGTGTGTGTGTGTGTGTGTGTGAGGAGATAGACTGTGTGTGAGAGAAAGAGTGTGGGAGAGAAAGTGAAAGAGTGTGTGTGTGTGTGTGTGTGTGTGTGTGTGTGTGAGAAAGATAATATGTTTGGGGGAATGCGTGATGAAGTGTGTGAGAGAGAGTGTGTGTGAGAGAGAAAGATAGAGTGTAAAATTTTGGGAGATATATTGTGTGAAAGAGAGAGAAAATGTTTGGTTGTGTAATGCAGAGAGTTTGAGAGAAAAAGTTAAAGTGGAAGAGATTAGTTTAGAGAAATAAAATTAGATTGAGAGAGTTAAGGCGAGAGAATTTAAGAAAGAGAGTGGGTTTGAGCTAAAGAGTTAGAGAGATAAATTGAGAAAGCAAGTTTGAGAGAGAAAGAGTGGCTTTGAGAGACAGTGGGTTTAATATATAGAGAGTGAAATTGAGATAGAGAGATTTAGATGGGAAAGAATTTAAGAGTGTGTTTGATAAAGAGGGAATTTGAGAGAGATAACGCTCAAGAGATAGAACGTGACAGAGAGAGAGAGCGAGCGCTCAAGAAATAAAAAGTTTGCGAGAAAGAACGTTTAAGAGAGATAGAGCATTTTAGACAGAACTTAAGAGAGAGAGTATAATAAAGGTAATAATGTGATATAAATTGTGTGATAAAGAGTGTATGTGAGTGTAGAGAGTGTGTGTGACGGAGAATTAGGAAATATTATATTATAGATACTGTTTTAGTGTGTGTGTGTGTGTGTGTGTGTGTGTGTGTGTGTGTGTGT
>CABFOW010000334.1:160057-177399 GCA_902141385.1 Timema californicum | reverse complement strand
TCTTACTACCCATTCGGGTTGTACGCACTTACGCTAATTTGTAATGGTGGGGTGATTGTGAGATGAAATGGAGGACCTACAGTTTAACGTGGAATCCGAACCAAGGTGGAGGCTTGGCATTCCCCACATTCACAAGATGTCTTGTCAGAGGTGAAGGAAGGGTTTTGTAATCAGATAAATCTATGCCGGGACCGAGGATTGAACCCCGGCCGCCAGCATAGAAGTCTGACACCTTACCCCTAGACCGCCAGGTCACCTTCAAAATTATCAACATGGAAACATTAATCTTAATATTGTGAAAAGATAGCTGGAGTTCACAAAACATAACTTTTTAATATAGTATACTCAAAACTAAGAGATAAAATGAAAGCATAGATAAATTTATGTGTTTGTATTGTGTTACTATTTGCTAGGATGAACATCAAAACCATTTATTTGAAGAAAAAAAATGAACACCAAAACTCATACTTAGATAGAATTCAAATAGCCAAACCTATTATTTATACTTTTAGTGAGGATTCGTCCGTCTAGATATTATATTCTGAAAATCTAAAAACGACATCTGGACACGAGAATCGAAGCCGGGAGCTTTAGCTTAGTACACCAATCCTCTAACCACTGAGCTATCCAGGAATCTCCCCGTGGCCAGGGTTATTCTTCACTTATATTTAAAGGCATAGTCTATGATGGAGGTACTTAGATAGTTAAAATGACTATTTTTTTTAACATTATTCAAGATCATTTTATTGTGTTTGAGGTTATAAATGATACTACATACCAAAACATATTTAAACATCATTTTATCATGTTCAAAACAAAATGTAGACAATATTTACATGAATTTAACAACTTAACTTTTTAATTTTCGAATTATTCTCAATATTATTGATTTAAATGCGAATTAACGATAACATTCAAATAAAAAATAAATAATTCCCCATTTTAAGCATCTCAATTTAGATGCGTTATGACCAGCATCCAAAGAGAAATATTCATCCAAAGAGAAAATTATGATGTGTTTGAACCAATAAATAATGATTGGGTTATTAATTTTTAGCTAAAGAGATATATTTTATTTAGAGATTTACAGCCATGCAACAAATAACGGTTTTCATGGTGATTAAACAAATAATAAAAAAAACAAAAAATTATCTGTGAAAATCGGGGTTTCATGGAAAAATACTATTTTTCCCCGACATCCTGGACTCCTAATCTTTAAAATGAGTGGTTGTTTGTCAAAATCTTTTCAGTCTTTTCCTCGTAATTTCTATCACCGGAAGAGGCCTTATCAAATTATATATAAGGAGGATGTCTATTACAAGGTGAAAGCGGGAGATAATTTGTACTGTGCACCGTACCATTTATATTATATTTTTATAGTATCTGGTTTATAGTTTTTATATTTATTATATTGGTCGGTAATGATATAGCTCCCGCTGCGGTGGTCAAATGGTCTAAGCCTTCATTATCGCAATAGATCGGACTACTGATAATTGGCTAATTGAAATATTGGAGTCTCAATATCAGTCGGATGTACTGGGGGTGACTTTTCCTAAATGGTTTTCCAATCTCTCTCCACATAAATGTAGGTACATTCCTTTAAATTCAAGCTTCTTTAACCCTAAAACATAAGCATTATTAGTACATAATATACTGATAAACTGAACATGTAGATAGATATATGTGGTGGTATAAAATAAATTAAAACATTATGGTAGACACTAAATAACTGTTAGATCTTCTTCTTTGTTCCTCAACTCTTAGGCTAGTTTATGTGCAACAGTCCTCCATTCTACCCTTCTACTTGATTTATATTTCATTTCTTGATAGTGTTTACATCCAGTGTCTTTAATCACTTGTTTTAAACATTTTCCGCTTGGTCGATCCTTAGCATTCTTTCCTTCGATAGTCCTTTCTATTATGGTACGAAGAAGAACTCTGTGTCTCATTATGCGCCCAATAAATGTGTCCCTTTTTCAACACATTTCGCGGCAAAGTTTTCTTTTATTCTCCTGCTCTTTTTGGAACCTCTTCATTTGTTATCCGTTCTGTCCAACTTATCTTCATCATTCGCCCATAACACATTTCTGGTGCTTCTTTACTCCTTTTCTTCTCCTGCTCTTCTTAGAACTTCTTTATTTGTTATCCGTTGTAGGTGACATGGTGGTCTGGGGGTAAGGTGTCAGACTTCTGTGCTGGCGGCCAAGGTTCAATCCTCGGTCCCGGCACAGATTTATCTGATTACCAAACCCTTCCTTCACCTCTGACAAGACATCTTGTGAATGTGTGGAATACCAGGCCTCCACCGTGGTTCGGATTCCACGTTAAACTGTAGGTCCTTCATTTCATCTCACAATCACCCTACCATTTTAAATTAGCGTAAGTGCGTATAACCCGAACGGGTAGTAAGATGCGGTGCTAATAATAATAATATGGTATCCGTTCTGTCCAACTTATCTTCATCATTCGTCCATGACACCACATTTCCGGTGCTTCTTTTCTCTGCCCTCAATGCCGTCAACCTTACACCTCCGTATATTGCAATGCTCTAAGTAAAGGTCTTCTTCATACATATTTTTCTTGTCTTCATATTAATACTCTTGCTTGTCAACAATATCCTTTTTTATTAAGAGATCCCTTCTTTTCCCGTTGCATTCTGCATTTGATATAATTTATATTACATCAATCTCATGTAATTCTGCTTTTAAATATAAAAATTCATCTACTTTTTTGTAATTCTGTCCGAGTTGATATCTTTTAGTTATTTCGCTCTAAGTTATTTTTTAAAATTCGCAATTCATGGTTTAATACATCCATATAATATAAATAATTACCGTGTTAACATTTATAATCATATATGTTTGCAGTTCCGTGAATGTACCCGCTATGCATTTATAATTCGTTAAGTTACGGCCCACTCGTTCAAATATTGTATAATTTATTCGTTTATGGATAAAATTAAATACCGTGAAATTGTATCATTTTGATTCGGCACTGATGAGCTGAAATTTATTAGTACATTACACAATATTTGTATCGTTTCAATTAATAATTATATCTTTCATGTTAACAGCCGAGAATTAAAAAGAGCGATAAATTACTACTGGGGGAAATTAGTTACTTTCCAGGGGTAGGAAAATAATTGATTATTTTATTTATAAGCTTCCCTCGTTAGCAAAATTTTAAAATAATTCTGTTAAGGTCAGGTGTTTTCTTTTAAGTTTATTATATTTCAGTACTTTGGGTTTGTTTGTTGAGGTTATCTACAGTCGTTGGAATTATATACGCCACGTGTACTCAGGGTGGTTTTTTTCTCTAACTCCACGCAAATGTGGGTGTACTTAATCTAAATTCAACCTTACTCATCTTTAATATATAGGGTTATAATCCTAACAGATAGTAAAATGTGGTGCTAAAAAATACTGGAAGAAAAAATATATTTTGCCAGCGTTTGTTTGAGGTTTTTAAAAGTTTAAAATAAGTTAAGAGTATCCTCCACACTCTGAATAAGATTTAAAAAAAAGCTTGTAAAAGGATTCATATATTTTATAATCTTATTTTTAAATTCATGAAAACCTTTGTGGTACATTTTATCTAATTTATTTCAAACTATGCCTGAAAAGAGACAAGAAATAAACTACAGAACATTATCCAAAGAAATGAAAATTTATATTTACTGAAGGTAATATTTAATTACATAAAATTCAAAAGAAACTACTTTCAACATAGTAGGAAAAAAAAAGTACCACGTAAGGTGTTTTTTTAACAATCCGAATACGTGACGTTTGTCGGTATAATGACTTTGGTACGGACTGGTTCTTGCGCGGAAAATATTTCTAACTTTTCTCTACCTCTCCTTCGAAACTCCCCTTCTAGATGGGAAGGATGGGGTAGTTTTAAACCACATACTCTCACCCCCTCAATCCCACACCCTAACATTTCAAGTTGGACATGACCAGCATTGTAATGAAGAGGTTACCACAGTTCGTGTGACGTCACATGGAACATATTTTTTTTATTTCCTTACTTATTCCGTTTGATAAATGTCTGAAAAACCTCACGATTCATTTCCTGAAAAATGAACACAAACAAAATAAAAGGGAAAAAAGAGCTCATGGTGGCTGATTCTTTTCTTTCTTATTATTCTTTCAATACCCTTTATTTTAATGTACCTACTTATCATTTTAATTTTATTTCATATTCATACATAAATATAAAACAAACAGTAAACCGTTGTTTGTATAGTGTAAATATTCTCTATTTCAAATAATATTATTTTACTAAAAATAACTTAACTTATCGAGTAGTTAATCTTTTAGGAAATATGTCTTTTCGTTTCTTAAATGGTATTTAAAGTTCACAGTAGCCTTCTTCAAATTATAACCTTCTTTGTTCCGGTTACTATATTATCCTAGGCTATAACAGTTACGGCTAGGTAAAAGTTATTTTAAATATTTGAGAATAAAATTTGGTAAAAATCCACAAATATAATAATAGGCTATCCCGAACAAAGCCTTCAATAAGATGTGCTCCAACTAGATAGACCTTCATTAGCATAATGTAAGTTCTAATGGTATCTAAATAAAAATAATGCGTTATAAAAGCTTTCATGAAATAAATATATAGTTAAATTTGTATAAAAGGATAATTTGATTTTTTTTTCCGCGTTAGCTGCAAGGGTAGGCTTTTTATAGTATATAAAAGTAACTGTTTTCAATTTTATAAAAATTAACAGATTAGGAGTTTATCAATGGATATAAAATAAGTATGGATATCACGGGTTCTTATTAACTGACTTGTAAATAAACTGTTAGCGTGTAAGTTGTGAAAGTATATGCGCGAAAGTGAGCACAGGTTTAATAAAAACAACTCTCCATTGTGTCAGCCCGTAAGTGAGCTATACCGATCGAGTGGCCGCCGTATGTTGCTGAAGATAGTACCGTTAATCAGTTTTCTAGACCGCATCTGCTACTCCTTTTTTTTTGTATGTAGCTCCTCTTTCGTCCTCACAAATCTTAGTTTGACCTTATTACAAACCTTGCCAGGGGTCACTGGCGCTTGCATTGGTCACTTACGAGAGTTTGGGTGTGGCCCCGTGGACTGTCACGCCCCCCCCCCCTCTTTTAACTACTTCCGTTGTAAGTAGTACACAGGGCTGGGCTGTAAGCCCACGTCATAGGCTTGCTCGTGATGGCGGCCCAGAAATGGGTTGGACTCTTTGTGTAGCATCGAGTTTAATCACCGACGAGTGATGGTGTTGGCAGACCGGTGGGGTTCTGGGTTCGGGCCCCTGGGGTTCTATGCCGTCGGGCCTCAGCCCTTGGGGTTCCGGGATTGCTAGCTGGTCGTACGGTGAGCCATTTTAGAGCTCCTGTGGTAGCCCTGACAGTTATTATTGCATGGGCTATAACACGGGTGCCTCCACTCGTACTCACGAGTAGTAGGGAACTACTTTACCACGCGCAATGGGTGTAATACCATTCCCATGCACACGGGGAAAAGGGGAGATTGGAAGGTCGCTTCTGGGTAGTGGAAGTAAAGTATCTCCGGTTTCCACCCTGAATAGATGGGAGGCACTAGTTCCCAAGTGCCGGTCCAACCAGTGAGTGACTGGTAGTAGAGGAGTTAATTATCACCTCTCTGGGTATCCGGTCTGATCCGGATCATCTCACCTTACAGGTTGGGGGTTGGAGCTTTTTAGGTACTGACCTAGAAACTGCCCTGCGCCTTGATGTTCAGGGGTGCTAGCTAGACTGTGCCACTGAGCCAGCGTAGTGGTCTTAACACGTTAATTGTACGTTACAAACCCGCTGCTTTAAAGAAAAATCGAGAAGCGCTGGGGATTGAACCCGGGACATACGTATTTGTAACCAGAACAAGACTAAAGCTGCTTCATTACACAGTTTGTGCTATCCAAACTTTATGTGAAAAAAATGATCTTCAGAAAAAAACAAATAACTGATATGTTATTAAAGAATAAAAAGTGTACTAAGACATATATTCAGTACACGGTATTTTAAAACTCGTCCACGATATTTATCTTAATGGAGTAAAGATGAGAAATGTAGAATTTAGAGGAAGGGCACACGCATTTAAGTGAAGATAAAGGTGAAAACAATGTTTGTAAACCACTGACAGTAACGGTATTTGAGCCCAGACCTTACCATCACTTGAAAACCAAGAAGAGACCGACTTATATTTCTATGCCCAACGTGGGGAAAGTTTAAAGATAATGTTTTCCAAATCAAACAATCCTACAAAATGTAGTATTATCAGTTATCTCTATTATTTAGTCATTATTTAACTGTTGGCCATCACCATAGCTCAGTTGGTAGAGTTTCTGCCTTCTGAGCTAATGGTCCCGGGTTCGATTCCCAGCATATCCCGAAAAATTATCAATAGATAATAATAATAATAATAATTATTATTATTATTATTATTATTATTATTATTATTATTATTATTATTAGCAGCACGTCTTACTACCCGCTCGGGTTATACGCACTTACGCTAATGTGTAATGGTAGGGAGATGAAATGGAGGACCTACAGTTTAACGTGAAATCCGAACCACAGTGGAGGCCTGGCATTCCCCACATTCACAAGATGTCTCCCACATTCACAAGATGTCTTGTCAGAGGTGAAGGAAGGGTTTGGCAATCAGATAAATCTGTGCCCGGACCGAGGATTGAACTCCGGCCGCCAGTACAGAAGTCTGACACCTTACCCCTAGACCGCCATGTGTTTCTCCTTTCAGAGTGATGACTTAATTTCTGAAAAGGGAAAGGGAGGGGGTGAGAGGTGTTGTGTCTGTTATAGATGTAGCTTAGTTTATAAGTAGGTCGCTAGTATAATCAGTCGGTTGAAATAGTTCAAGTTAAATATCTCAAATAATAATGTACTTAAAATATATATATTTGAGATATTTACCACGAACTTTCTGATCCAACTGGCTGTATCAGCGCACGAGAAATATTATGATCGAGAGCAAAACGGACTAACCATTTTGACGGGAAAAATATTTTCACATACTTTCCAGGATTCTTTTTTACAATCACAATCTTCACAAGACCGACGGCTCTAGTTCCTCTTTGAAGCAAGCTATGCTACGTATTTTTATTGTTCAAGAAAAATCCATCGACCTCTGCTGAATTTGAACCCACGAACATCGGGTCCTTAAACGATAACTTTACCCCAGTACCATTGAGGTCAACAAATAAATAATAATCAGTCTAATCTAGCTTAGTTTTCATCCAGGTGTCAAAGTAGTTATCAGCAACTGATGTAATTGCGTTTTAGAGCCGTTTGTGGGTAATACTAAACCTATATACTGTAGATGTATCAACAGAAGAATTATGTTTTTATATTATAAGCTGTCACGTCTGGTAATAGTAGCCTTTAACAAAGCTAAGCTTCGACACTTGGCAACACTGCGTGACATGGATTATTATACTCAAAGCAGTTTCGTACTAAAGTGGTTTAAGTCAATTTCATTCAAATAATTACAAAATAAGTCCCATAGAAACAATCAATTCTCACACTATAATTGTGCTTAAAAAATATGTAAATGTTTGTTTAGACACACACGTATATAAATATGTTGACTTCTTGAGAACACCATGATCTACTTGTCTTAAAAATATTGCCAAATATTACGGAATATATATAATATATTTTAAATATATTCAAATAGTTTTTATATCTGGAACTATCTCCTAAACGTAAACACAATATATTTTGCGTGTAATTTTATTTTAATAAGCATTCCAATTGTTATATTAATAAATCAGATTTAATGGGATTCGTCATTTATTTCCTTACAAAAGAGTAAGTGAACCAATTTACTGATCTTGATACATGTTGTGGGACTGGTTTTGTTAAAGGAATACAATGTGTATATTTAGGTAATATAAAAGGATATGATCTTGTAGACGAAACTTTGTGTAACAACTTTAAAAAAATTTGTTTTACACTAATACATAGATCTTATTTTATATATCCAGAGTTCAAGTCATAGAGGGAGCTTGAAATTTCAATGATTAAGAAAAAATATCAGGGGAATCCTAATTAATATCTGAAAACTTATTTTTTATCCTACATAAACATAATACAATAAATAATTCTTACATAGCTATCTACAGCAATCATGTTTAGATGGATACATTTTTTTATATGAACACACATTTGTACAATAAAGTAATTCTAACAGATTTTTATGTTTTTTTTATAAAAATTAATAACCAAAGTAAAAAAACAGGAAATTATAAAATTACATAAAATATTGGTCCAAATAAATTAAAATTTGTATATGAATAAGACAGAAAAATTAATATTAGCCAGTCTACTAAAAATATTATCCTTAAATGATTTTATTGAAATTATTTCCCCCAAAATGTATTTCAAAAATAAAAATGTAGATAATGTATTTCGTGTCAATGGTTTTATTGGCCTGTATTACTCAAATAAAATATTTGTGTTTCATAGTCTACGATGGAAGAAATTTTAAATGTTATAATCATGCAACACCTAAAATGTCAGCTTTCACTAGAGCCATTTTCCTGGCACCTTGTCTTACTAACCATTTAGGCTGTACGCCAATGTACTAATTGTGCTACTTTGTTAAGGATGAGTAAGGCTAAGGTTAAAGGAAATGTATCCGAATTTGCGTGGAGGTAGATTATAAAACCACTCTCAGTACAGCCAACCGGGATTCGAACCCCAATATTCCCTTCATTGGCAGCCAAGTCTATTGCGATAGCGTTCATGTGTATACAACTACTACAAACGAATTAAGGTGGGCTGGATCCAATTCCCTATACCCTTCACCTCCCTCACAGAACAACGGCAATTCACGTGATATTACATTTTCACCTTTCATAAATATGTTTTAATATATTCAGCTCAAAATGTGAGGGTTTTCATGATAAAGAGCAAGGTTTGTGAGACCTTATTGCTCAGGGCAGCTTTCTGAGCGTAATTTCCTCCGAGAGCTGGCTTATAGCTCCTTTCAGTTGGTACAAAAGAATACTACTATACCATATGCACTTTTTTTTTATATATATAAGTATATACAGGAAAACCATAACATGTGGGAACAGGTAATAAGACACGTTGCTTTTAAAAGAAATATTAAAAATTGTACCCACTTGAGCGATAGGTGGGCAGGATACACAAAAACTGTGGAAAAAAAAATTCCTGTAAGCATGTGTCCCATTTGACCTTGTTTCCGAGCTCTAGTCATGTTTGTGCGCCAGTAACGTAGAGCTGCTTAACATTAAATTATTATTATTATTATTATTATTATTATTAGCACCGCGTCTTACTACCCGTTCGGGTTATACGCACTTACGCTAATGCGTAATGGTAGGGCGATTGTGAGATGAAATGGAGGACCTACAGTTTAACGTGGAATCCGAACCACGGGGGAGACCTGGCATTCCTCACATTCACAAGATGTCTTGTCAGAGGTGAAGGAAGGGTTTGGCAATCAAATAAATCTTTGCCGGGACCTAGGATTGAACCCCGGACGCCAGCATAGAAGTCTGACACCTTACCCCTAGACCACCAGGTCACCCTTAACATTAAAGGAAGTGTTCAAAATGATCAACTGGATACAAACCTGCAGTCGTCGTATCGTAGAACACTTTCAAAAATACATTTCATTGCAATGCTTGGGTTCAGGCCAAAAGGTGGATGTTTTGGGTATTACCTAATGTTAAGTAATTCAACTGGAGTATAAACATGAATATACCTTATAAACAAGGTATAATGGGACACACATGTGTATATGAACCTTTTTCTTTGTTTTTCTGTCTTTTGTTCACCACTGAGGTGAGTCCCACATTTTACGGTACACCAGTATATATAGGCTAATATAAAAATCAGTACTTTTTCTCTAAATAGTAAATCAAATCCTTCAAAAACATAAAATGTGTAGTAGCAGTAACAAAAACATCATGTTTTGATGTTTGGTACTTTATTCAGGTTTTAATGCCCCCCCTCATAAACTTACTTTGGGCCCCTATTGTTCCGTCTTGTCCATTTGGTCCCCCAAAAACTTCCGAGGCCCTCTCGGGGCTCATACGACCCCACGTTAAAATATAGTGGTATGATTTTGGCGTGGACTCTTTATTTTAAAACAACAAACTCGCTATTTAAAAAATACCGTATAGCAAGAAAACTGAACATATGAATTTCGTTTCAACGTGCCAGTAAGAGAGGGTCTCCTTTAAGGATACCATTTTAAAAGAACACCTGTAAACATTACTTTTGATTAAAATATCTCATGTTGACATTATTTCCTCTCACGATACACGAGAATCCACTACATGTCTAAGCTTGTCCCAAATTTCAATCAACACTGCGCAAGAGGGGGTTATTTATCCTCTCCCAACCCCCTAAACCCGAGGATAATGGTTGGTGAAAAAGAGGGGAGGGGGTTGACAGAGAGTTGGTAGGACTAGTGATTTTACAAAAGGGCCTTCTCCTGCACCACGTGACGTTCTACGCTGCTGCTGCCTGGCCAACAATAGCTTTCATTGTTACCGTGAACAATGGTTGCAGCGCACAGAAAAGAACGAATATATATCGGTCTCCTGGCACGACCAAAAGTGGCATAACGCGTGGGTGCTTGTGGTTGCACGCCTGGTGTATTTTGGTGACGTGAGCCTCACTCCCGGATCTATAACTGCTATAGATGTAGATGTTTTATCAAACAAATGTAAACCCTAGTTAAGTTGAAAATGGGTTTCATAAATTTTCTAGATAGATATATACTTTTGTGTAAAATATTTTTTCGTAATTCCCCCNCCCACCGCCTTCTAGTATATTTTTTTGGTCAACAGGATCTAAAAAAAAATCATATTTATTTTCATTATAGAAATAACACATAAAATAATTTGGCAGCGTTTGGATCCCAAAATGGATGAGGTTACTGGGGAGTGGAGCGGATTACGTAATGCTCAGTTACATACCCTACACTCATCACATTGTTAGGATTCTCAAATCTCGTATATTACAGTGGATAGGGCATGCAGCATGAATGGGAGAGTCTAGAACTTTGTTCAAGTTACTGACTGGCAAACCCAATGGGAAGAGACAGTTGGGAGGATGACATTAGAATGGACCTGAAAGAGATAGGGTGTAATGAGGTGGACTGGATATAACTAGTTCAAAATAAGGATAGATGGCATATTTTTGTTAGTGTGGCAATGAACTTTTTATTTCTTAATGTCTTAGAGTAAATAACAAAATAGTATTTTATATAAATATATATTCTATATAAAATAATTTTATATCTGAAATCGAAAAAGAATGGAACAAGACGAACGGGGTTACGTAAATTATTTTAATTTTATGCTTTGGAAACTTCAATTATAATCTCAACTAACTGGAGAAATAAGACCACGAAAAAAAAAGTACTAAGGACGCTACCTATTTAAAGTAAAATATCCACAAACTTCGATATTTCTTATGTGAATGGCAATTATAAAGCTCAAAACTACTTGAAACAATCCTTAATCAATTTGAATTTTCTATTTTGGCGTTAAAAGTTGACTTTATTGTTTCAGGAAGACTAGATACACGTTTATAACCATTTACTTTGTTCTCAGAACCGTGACGTTTCGGGTGAAACGCCAAATATGAGCTAATTACGTATTTTAGTTATTATTATAAAAACTATAAAAATTAAAATTTTAGTTTTTGAATACAAGAGTGACATGTTGATGAGTTTCACTTTTATTTTTGCGTAAACGACATGTTGAAATAGAAAAAACGTTTTAAATAGTGGGACTTCAGGACGTCTGTAACGCGAGGACTGATTAAAAATGTCTTAAGAATAGTAAATGAAAAGAGTACCATTCTACAGGTGATAATATGGAAAAAAAACTAACTGTACGGGTCACATTATGACAATATTCAATGATGTCACGGAAAAGTGAAAAATAAAACGGTATCAAGGTCACGTCTGCAACTGATGAATTACCTTAAACAAGAAAACAAGATGAAGTGTCAGGATTTAGAAAAAAAGGAAGCTGCTAATAGAACATGCTGAAGGGACTCAATTTTGACCAGGCAATTGATCTGACGTAAGAAAGAACACCTAATAGTGATAACAGTACTAATAATAACAATAGTAACGCGCCTCAGCACTCCTGAAGGTAGCTACCTTATATATAAAGACAAAAAAAAAAAGATGTGGATGAGAGGTGAAAGAAAAGAAGAGTATAGTAGAGATTAGAGGGGATGGACTAGCCATTGGACATTATGACACACTAAATGAAATACAAATCCTAAATAAATCTTGTTAAAAAGCTCCGGGTAACAGATAACGCACAGAAGAAACAAAAGCTGAATGGTGATAAAAGAGACGAAACGGAAATAGTGGCCGAAGAAGGTATAGACAAAAAATTAGATTTTGTTATGCAGAGCAAACTCATTTGCTAAATTACAGTGTGGGGGTAAAATAATTGTGCTCGTATTTCTTGCTAACTTAGCAAAGGTCATACATAACATACTGAACATACGAAGCATGGAACATTTGTTAAAGTTTCCACGGTAGTAAGATTAGTTTATCTGTAACATTCTATAATAATAACAAATTTGTGGACTATTAGGGTAACAGCAACAGGTGGGCGGTCACTTATTCTAAGATGTAAAACTAGAAATGTTTTGAAATACCAGAGAATGAAAGGTCAGGGTTCGTATCTGGACCATGAATATTGGTGATTGTTATCCATTGTTTGCCCATCCCCTTTCATCGCTAATACTGGTGAATTTTTTCACAAGCTAGGCTATACATCACTATACCAAATTTTAAAATTCAATAATTGAGTGTTTGAAATGTTAAGACTGCGACTACCACTTTTTGGAAATATTTTGAATATCAAAAAATGGCGATTCTATTCACTGGAATTTATGTATGTAGCTCTTAAACCAACATAAACGTGCTTAGGGGCAATCTAATGTAATTACACTATAATATAATACATATTTATGTAAGATTTTACATTAAAATCTTAAAGCTTCACTAAAAATATCAAAAATGTTTGGCCAAGAGTAGCTATAATATGAAGACCGGACGTGAAATTAGAGCTAGAAACTTTTGTTCCAGTTGTTGTAACTCTTGTTCCAAACACAATGAGCAAAAAACAGGTAGAAATAATATAGTCTATTTATATAGAGAAACATCTGTTGTCCAAATAAACTAAATACAATTTAATGTTCTAAGGGTTTTATTGTTGTGGAAAGTATGAGAAATAAATTATCATATTATGAGCGTGTGAATAACACACTAGTTTTCTAACCGTTCACTTTTATTTGTAAAAAAGATAAAGCGTATCTTTTTATTAATTTGTTTTTGCTGCAAAAAACGGGCCGATATTATTTAACACTTTTTATTAGAAAAATGATTTATAGACGCAACAATTATTTTTATACCAAAAATGTTTACATTTTTTTACAATATTTTTCCAATGAAAGCTCAAACTAAAAGATATTGATGGATCCATACTGTTATATTTGTTAACTACGGTTAAAGTTGAAACAAAACATATTTTATAAATTGATACAAAAGACACATTGAGACGGGAATCGAACCCGGGGAATTGGGATTATTAATAAAACGCCCTATCGCCTGAGTTATCCAGGAGTCATCCCATTTTCAGCGTCATTTTTCATTCATATTTTAAGGCAGAGTGTTTTTCTCTATTCCCAGATCATACAAAAAACGCCTTCACTAAGTTATTTATAAAAAAAACAATAGAATAATGTTTAATTTTTTCTAAATTGTTTAGGCCCATATTTTTCTCACGAAAGGTCAACCAAAATTTATTGTGATCGCTGTTCTGAAGTCCGTTATTTTATGTGTAATTTAGGGAAAATTACATTGAAGACCTCTATTTTATGTGTAATTTAGGGAAAATTACATTAAAAAAAAGTATGTGACGCACATCAGCAGGGAGTTAAAAAAACACATAAATAAAAACCGAAACTCATTTTTCATAAACCTTTTCATTGAAGTTTGAAGTGAGATGGAAATTAATACGACGCCATTGGGTTGAACCACCATTATATTGCACGCCCAGATACACTCATTGTATGCCAGCATCTACCTGGCGGGGTTTTCTGGGTGAAGCTGTCACCGTCATGACGACAAGATTAATGATGATCATGTGTGCGTGGATGTGTGTGCCGAGGTCATGGGGGTGAAATAAGATTCGCGGATTATATTCCTGACAAAACGATAAGGAGCGGTAGAGGTCTGCCTTTTACAAATTCCGTCCTCAAAGAAACCCACGGAGATGGAATAATTTTTAGGTTGTTGGGTGTTGTTTGGTTGGAGATAGGGACGCTTGAATACTTAGATACCTATTATATTAGAACTTCACATCAAATAAAATTTTCAAGCATTTGATATAAAAAATTATATAAACATCTGTAGTTGTAAGAATAACAAAATAACATAATAATAATAATATTTAGCACCACGTCTTACTACTTGTTCGGGTTATACACTCTAAGTACTAATTACTCTAATGGATTAGGAATTGGGAAGGTTGAATTAGAGGAAGTGAACCCACATTTGCATGGAGGTAGAGTGGCAAACCATTTAGGAACACCCCCCAGCTGACCCGACCGAGATTCGAACCTCTATCTCCCCGTCCTCAGCATTCTAGCTCAACATGACAAGCACGTTAGCCAACAACGCCTCCGAGGCGGGTTGCATAATAACAAAAATCGGCAAAACTATATTAATATAATTAATTCACATAATTTGATTACGTTACGTGACGTAATCTACAAGACAAATAAAATATTTAACAGTGGCTCCAATACTTACAGGTATTTTTTAAATTAAATTTGAAATATTTTCACTAGAACTGAAAATGGTACATTTTCGAAGATTTTAGGTTTAGAGATTTGGAAAATAAAAATGGATTTGAGAAATACAGGATTCAAACCACATCTAATTTTAAGCTACACTTTCTAATCG
The DNA here is from genome assembly GCA_902141385.1 of Timema californicum. Classification (NCBI taxonomy): domain Eukaryota; kingdom Metazoa; phylum Arthropoda; class Insecta; order Phasmatodea; family Timematidae; genus Timema; species Timema californicum. The sequence continues at coordinate 162,405 of CABFOW010000334.1, read as the reverse complement.
AAAGGTTTGGATAGTATGACAAACTACATACTAGATTACACTAGGTCATCACTGCTAACACAAAAACACGTGGCATTAGTGTCAATCTGGGTAATAGGATGGAGCAAGAAATAATCACATACTCAACTCTAGACCCGGAAGTAAGGATTTAATTCGAACCATTGATGGAAATACTTGGAGAGATTTTACAGATGGTGATTTACCGTTATTTTGATATTCTATATTCATTAAAATGCTGGTATGTTTTCTTAATATTCACTCTCCTATCCTGTACCTTTAAATTAATTAAATTGCAGATACCATGAATGAACAGTTTAAAGTATGGAACACACATTATTTTAATAGTTAAAGACTACAAAAAAAAATGATAGATCAAATCAAGTTTTGTATTTTGATAGGCAACCACTTTACACCTGCTCACTGATGCAATGGTCGAATGGTCTAAGGCGTTACTTTTATGCTAAACTTTTTTGCTAAAGATGGGGAGATAGAGGTTCAAATCATGGTCGGATCTAATAAGGGTGGTTTTTACTAAATGGTTTTCCACTCCCCTTCCACGCAAATATTGGTAGATTACGTCTAAAATACTTCCATTACTCCCTAACCCATTAAAGTAATTATAATAATTTTCAAAATAATACAGAAATACGAAATATGGATGATATCATCATTTGTTTTAAAAAACAGTGCAAAGTATAACTTTGACTCAAATGTCAACAATTTAAATATGTGCTGATGTTTTAGACGTTTTTTTATAATTTCAAGACATTCATAATTATAAATTATCATAAATTGTAATTAATATTACCTATTTCTTTTAAATATCAATCAAATATTGTACATATATATCATATTATATTACACATTTATGTCTTTCATGTTAATCTAATACAACTTGTACAACCTAGTTTCACTAAAAATCGTATTTTATTTATAAATCGTTGGGTATAGCCTGAACGCGGTGATGAAAAAAAAGTATAAAAATTATCTCCGATACAGCCATAATAAAATAAAAAGTTAAATAGGAATCAAACCCGCTTCGGTGATCGCATGCTATACTCTCGTGTTGGACTAGACTGCCGATGACTGGGGAAATTGTGGTTCGAATCTCGGTCGGGTGTACTGAGTTTTTTTCCCAAATTATTTTCTACTCTCCATCCACGTCAATGAGGGTAAACTTCCTATAAATATAACCTTCCTAATCATTAAACCTACCAGCGTAATTAGTACATAAGTATATAACCCAAACAGGTAGTAAGATGCGGTGCTAATATATATATATATATATATGTGTGTGTGTGTGTGTGTGTGTGTGTATGTATGTATATATATATATATATATGAAACAACAAAATCTAGCCTCCGACTATTCTCTTATTGTAGGTGACCTGGTGGTCTAGGGGTAAGGTGTCAGACTTCTATGCTAGCGGCCGGGGTTCAATCCTCGATCCCGGCACAGATTTTTCTGATTACCAAACCCTTCCTTCACCTTTGACAAGACATCTTGTGAATGTGAGGAATGCCAGGCCTCCACTGTGGTTCGGATTGGTCCTCCATTTCATCTCACAATCACCCTACCATTACACATTAGCGTAAGTGCGTACAACTCGAACGGGTAGTAAGACGCGGCGCTAATAATAATAATAATCTTATTGTTAATTTGAAAATAATGCTAAAACACTAAATTCCCGCGCTTGGGAGTCAAACCTCGCCCTTTTCATAAAAGTAAATAAAACAAGGTGATAATGAATACTGACGTTTTTATGATTCCCTTGTTAACTATTACGAGTAATATAATAATTTTAATCAACCTATATTACAAATAATCTTAGGAAAAAGTTAAATAAACAGAATAAGATGTTGATTAATTAAATTTGTCTCATAACCTTTTTAACAAATTGTATTAAGAGCGTTCATCACATGCCAATCAACTCTGTGGTACAGTCTGTTGGAAATCGTAGATTTACACGCACACTATTAGACGTGAATCATTTATGATTAATTATGAATGGAAATAAAGAGTTAATAGAGGTTCCTTATACATAACATTGTTGGAATATTAAATTATATTTGGACCAAAACTGCATTAAAAAGGCCGTTTTTTGACCATATTAGAATGGCTTCAAATCTAGGAATTATACACAAACCTTTATTATGCCATAATAGGGAACATACTGTAGTTATTAAACATAAACTTTTGTCACTTTCTCTCCCACTGTCACCACGGAGAATTTCGGATAATCACTCAAATACGAATGCACTGCAAACATTTCTGGGATAACTTAAGTTAATTTTCTTTTTCCTATTACTAGCATAAACCGCCTACCCTCGCCCCCCCCCCCCCCCCC
>CABFOW010000334.1:148792-159950 GCA_902141385.1 Timema californicum | reverse complement strand
CCCACACACACACATACATACACAAACACACACGCAAATGGGAGATTAATAAAATCTTTTAATAACTCTTATTTGTGTGATTATAATGAATTACTTGTTTTTATTAATTACTATGTAATACATTTTTTACACAATTTTTATGTTATGAAGAATAATCCTTGCGTATACTTTCCAGATTGTTCTCTTAAACTCTTGGTTCTAAGAAGAATGTACGCCCACAAGCTCTTAGAGACAACCTTGTTTTCTTGCTCACGTTATTGTTCGCGGTCTATCGGAATATTTTAGGAAAGAACTTCTTTGTGATAGGATAGAAGTAGAAAAAAATACCCTACAAGATTGTTGCCACATTCTTAACGGTACTACAAATGGGGTATTAACGACATGTATAGACTACAACAAAATGTCACTCTCAATATGTTTGTTCAATAAAAAAAACTTACATAAATGTACTATAAACTTTCAATGTGTGCTTGTCACAAGATATAGAAATAAAATTAGAATTAAGAGCTAGTTTAAAGAATATATTTATAAATTATTGATTAACATTATTTAATTGTGCTTGCGGCCGGGGTTTAATCCTCGGTCCCGGCACAGATTTATCTGATTATCAAACCATTCCTTCACCTCTGACAAGACATCTTGTGAATGTGAGGAATGCCAGGCCTCCACCGTGGTTCGGATCCCACGTTAAACTGTAGGTCCTCCATTTCATATCACAATCACCCTACAATTACACATTAGCGTAAGTGCGTATAACCCGAACGGGTAGTAAGACGCGGTGCTAATAATAATAATAATAATAATTAGTATTAGTATTATTACTTATAGGTTTCACAAAGCTTTTATGAAATGTTTGTATGTAGGTATATGAGATGAGTAGAATTTTACGGGTTTTTAAATAATCCATTATATTTGGCTCATAAAACTTACAAAAATATTTATAGTTATGTCAATTATTGAGTTTTTTGGACATTAGGTTCTTTATCTGGAGCTAGTTCTATCCAGCCCCACTCACTATACCATATCCCTTTCTTGCACCGGTTATATCCAGTCCACCTCATTACAGCCGGTCCCTATATTGAACTAGCTCTATCTAGTCAACTTCATTACGCCCTATCCCTATCTTGAGCCGGTTATATCCAGTCCACCTCACTACACCCTACCACACTTAACTATATTCCATTCACGGTAGGAATTGTACTTCTGAAAGGCCTTTTTCCCTACTATAAATCTACTATATAGTAGGATATTGGTAGGAAAAAAGACCTTTCAGAGAGTAATACCTACAGTGAATGGAATATACCTTGATCCCTTTTTGGACCAAACATTATCATTTCCATATCATAATATAATTTAAAAATTTTTATCACTTATTTTTCGTCATATATCTTAGTTTGGTCTACGTTCGTAAACATTTAAAGCTTTTGTTTTTAAATAATAGAATCTCATCCAAGCTTCCAATAAAGATGTAAGAGTTGATGGTTTAAATATTCATTATGGACCAATATTGACTTCGGTGAGCTCGATCTTTACCAGCTTGCACTAAACTACCACTAAAAGGTTAGTACCTCTCCATTAAGATCCACGATAACAGCTCTATACCCACGTTCATTTAGCTACTCATTTACCCATCCTTCAGAGTGTAAATATGATATTTGTTTTTGACAATGTGGTTCTGCATACTGAAAGCTGTGGGTAGGCGTTGTTATTACTTAGCAATCTAAATACGAGCTGCGTACGATTGTTATGGGAAAATCTTGATAGCTTAACGTAATCTTAATGGAATAATGCGTGGATCCGTAAACTGGAGTGTTTCTGCCAACCTCCCTCCCCCCGCCCCCACTCCACTGCCAACATCCTTCCACCATTTTATGGCAATCTCTGGTGCGTGATGAGTGTCTGTTTGTTTACTCGGTGCCGTTTTCACCTGTAAAATAGACCAGCCATGCATATTAACTTATATATGTGTATTATATACACCCTATTTCTCAAAACATTTTAAAGAGGATCTAAATACAGGTTTGTACATCGTAGTTAGTACCATCTTTAACAGTGTATAAGATTTCATTTATGCTTTTTTTGGTAAAATGTTATTCTATACTTTTACATCATGTTTTTGCAAAAAATTATATTATTTAGTTTCACAAATCTTTAATAGTTTTAAGTAAATATTTCAATTTTAGATAAAGCCGAAATAAAGTTTGTGCGCTCGCGAGTCGTTCCCATTCACATGAAAATATTGCATAGCAGGCTCGGCTACTAATATCTACGCACCTTTAGATAATTTGAAATATTTTTGTCTGCGTTAGAAATAGAGAAACGGTTCTATAGTCTAATAAAAATCCACATTTATCTTCTAACTATTTTTACACAACGAAAGGTAATGTCAAGATGAATAAAATTGTGTATTTATTGGGCGCCACTCCTAGGATCTAGGAGAAAATATTAATAAAAAAATATATATTTAGCTTGGTTAACCTTGACAGAGGCACGATGACTCTTAATACTCGAGACCACTGGGTGTACTCTGGAACATTTTTCTGGATATTACAATGTTAATGATAATGACACTACTTTACCTATAACAATAGTGTGCTGTGAGTATCTACAAGAGTTGAAAGAATAATTAAAATAAAATAAAAAAACATGAACGATTTAAATAAAATGGATAATTAAAATAAAATGTACTAATTTAGACTACAATAAAAAATATATAAAAAATTACAATTATTTAAACTTTAGTGGTTTATTATTATTGTTTCCCCTTCACCATATCACAATCCTACCTATGGTATTCCGAGTAAATATAATTCTAATCTGACAAAATAAAAATAATTATATGGTATTACATATATTCTTAAACAAAATTAATCATTTAAAATAAGAATCTCCGTAAAGGGTTAAATTTAGGAGTTTAAAATATATCATACTAGAGTAAAAGAAAAAATAATAGAGACTAAACTATTATAGTATGTATAATTATAATTTTGAGTAAGTCAAATAAAAGCAGTATTGTTGAGGGAAGAGAAAAAAATCAATAATTAATATTTTAACATAAAATAAAAATTAATATTAATTAATTATCTGGAATAGATAGTGTCTCTGTATATATTTAGTCTTTTCTGAAAGTTTTTATATAAATCCTAGTTTATTGTTAAAAAGGGAGAAACAAATATATTTAAAGTTAAAGATTTAGTTGGATCTCACCGATGAATTTTTCCATGTTGAAACAGCACGAATTTCTTAGATTTGTTTCCTTTTATTAATTCTAACTCCTCAATCTGAAGAAATAAACAATCTCTAGTTCGCCCCAAGACACTTGAACTCTCCATTTTGTGTACTTACACTTTACTTTCAAGCCATTGTTCCACTTTAAAAATAAATTTAGTTAGGAGCCACACATATTTTGCTCCATGTTAAAATTACACCAAGGAAGAACACACTAATCTTCTTCAGACAGTGTTCCATGAATCAAATTTAAAAACGTTCTATTTTATTCAAAGTCCAAAGAGAAAACTAATGCATTAAAACAAAAGATAAAATTTTGGCTATGGACTAGAGATGAATATAAAATAAAATGCCAATTTAATATAAAGATTGAATTATATGTCAATTACTATGAACAATGTTTCTTAAAACAAATGAAATGTTTATTTCCATCTGTCAAAATTGAAATGCAAGTTAGTTTGGAGGTATTTACATCACGTATTTTTCTTTTCTTACTTCTTTTAAAATCGCGAGACCCACCACTCACTTGTTTACCTGATCTGGGCAGTGCGCATGCCTTGAGATAAATCATGGCCGACATTGCAAATAAATAGAAGAGTCAACAAACTTCTTATAAGAAGAATTAATATGTTTAATAAAAGATAAGTGTTCTTCCTTAGGTCAAAATTCATTATTTAAAATATTTAAAACAAATGTTAGATATTCTGCCTTACGTTTTTTTTAATGAATGTAAATAGTATTATTTTATCACGCCGGAAACACATTGCGTTAAACTACGGCCGAGCTTTGAAGTTCATCATTTCAAACGAAAATAAATTTGAAACTATTTTAAAATTAAAAAATATATAATGAAATACATGGTAGGGTGGAAAATAACGTTACAATAGGTACAGTTGATAAACGAAACCTTAAAACTTATATTTCTTACGTGTTTATTCAAAAGTTCTTACAAACGTACTATATCATTATAGGAAGTATACTAATTTTTATTAACACTAGCATTGGCACAAATTATGTTTTCTTATTAAATTCAAGAGCAATCCTTTTAATAATTGAAAAAAAAAATCTTGTACTTGGATACGATTATAAAATATTTTTTTTTAATAACTAAGGTGATATTAGATTAGTATTTCAATATAAACAAGGAGTTCATTTATTGTGTCTTCGTAACTATAGAAATATAGGGAAAATTTCAAAAGAAATGTTTCTGTTTGATTTTTTTTCACGACTGGCTAACTTATAAATTATTAAATGTATAGCTATTTAGCTGTTTTAATGAATTTGTATCTAAATAAATATCTATCATTTGAAGTTATTTTTGATTGTAAAAATCTGTAAATAATGTTTATTTAACATAAGTTTATTATTAAAATTATTTATTGACTTATCTTTTTGAATAATTGGGGCTATTGGGATTGTTTATTCTTGAAACCCCATCTTTGAAGATTTTTTAGAAATATGGCCAGAATTTGTACTTGTTGGGATGAAAATAATTTGTGCTGTGCTGATTGTGAATCTGAGATCAATAGTTTTGAAGAATGCCACACAGAGGAATATGGTTGTAATAACTATTGGGAACTGAAGAGGAGACAAAAAGAACAACAAAAATGGAACCAGATAATGGAAAGTAGATTAAGGAATCGTTCACTGCAAAGGGCCGATAGTAAAAGAAATGTTCGGCCGAAAAGATGTTTAAGCCATTTATATGGTCACTCATTTAAATTGAGACGATTAAATCTAGTTAACGTAGCAGCACGCGCCTTACACCCCAGAGATAAGTATTTTGAGAGAAGACATGTTTGTGAAATGAACACCTTTCAGAAACTTCTTGATACCCCATGTTCATCACTATTGTCTTTGAATGAAATCAACTGTTCGATCAAACAAACTCCAACAAAGAAAACTATTGCGAAGAAAGATAAGGGGCTGATGAAGTTGTTGTTTCACGCTAAAAATAATCAGGAATTTGACTTCTGGCAGAAGATTGGTCCAAACTCGGAAAAGTTACCATTTGGAGTAGTACCAATGGAAAGAAATAATAGTCAGTTAAAATTACAAGTGTGGTCTCCTATTTTTCCTGAGACAAAAAATGATGACAATCCTCAGTCATCACAGGATGAAAATACGTTTAGTAAACATAGCTTGGTTTTGAAGTGTTCAAAACAGAATACCAATTTTAAAAAGAGTAGTAAAATAGGAACAGGTAAAAATAAGAACAAAATGGTTCCTATAACCAAAGACAGCTCCAACCAGACAGATGGGTTACCAACATTGACACTCCATGACAACAAAAACAACCACCATGTGGAAGTAAAAGCATTTTCTGAAATTTCTAAGCCTTCAAGTTTATCTCCAACAATTAGGCCTACTAGAGGTTATGTAAAAGAAACTGATTGTTCTTTAGGTGTATTATGTCCCTCGAGATCTAGCGTCAAATTTATGGTTGGTAAACATGTATTACCATGTGTGCAGTTGGTGGACAGAAGTACTTCTCCATTACGAAAATGTATGTGTCAGTGCACACCCACAACGTATCTCTCATGTTCTGAGACCACGCATACTTCTCAATTTGAGTTTCCGCTAAGCCACAGGAGTAAAATATTTGACAAAGAAACTCCAACTATACATGATGAAAACTTTCCAGTTAATCATCGAGCAAAAGAGCCAACCTCTCAGTTGTATTTAGCAGCTCTATTGAAAGAAGATCCCTCATTATATATGTTGAAAAGTCACCAAGCTAGTTTACACCCTGAGATTCAAGGAGGTATAAACATGGATACGAAATATTTCAAAGCGCTAAATTCATCATCAACGAACTATCCTGACTTATTTAATAGTTTTTTAACGCAGCCGATTGAACCATGCCAAGTACAAATTGCTGATGTATCTGAGACAGTGAGGATTTTTCCACAACTTGCAAAAAACCAGCTTGAATTTGGAAATAAATTGAGTGCAGAGACTAAAATAGAATCATCGGGTAAGACAGGGAACTACGGTAGAAAAATATTTCTGGAACATGACGTGAATGCACGGGAGGATGTATTTAGAGAAGGCTATCACGTCAAAACACAAACTAATATGGATAAAATAGACTATTACGACATAGTAGATGACTCTGAAACCTTTGCTAACGTCGTTGGAGAGAGAGTTGAAAATTATTTCAACCAATCACCAGAGTCAATGCGAGACTATTCATCTTTACCATCAAGCTATAGACGTTATTTTGACCGTCCAAAATCGGCTGGGTATGAAATTTTGGCGATTCCAGTGGATAAGTCAAACTCTCTACATTTTTATGATCAATCAAATAATCTCATATCGGATACGTCCTCGTGCCCTAGCAAACTATGCATAGCTATATCTCAAAAACAGGATGAAATAGAAGAGAGAGAACCAAAAGTGTATGATTTTAAAGATTACAAAGAATCAGACACAGAAACTATTTCTCAACAATATAAGCCTATAATTAAATCAGAAAGTGAAACTATCCAATATTTCAAGAGTGCGGGCGTTAGGGGTGAATTTTTTGAGAATAATCATGAAAGTTTTTTGCCGGAATCAAAGCTCCCTTTTCCAATAGGAACACAAGCTCTTACAATTATACCCAAGTGTGATGAAAAATCTATAGGTGCTAAAAGTTGCAAGAGTTCAACAGAAGAGTTCATAAAAAATAATTTTAAACATACCTGCACAGACGATAAAAGTAGAGTACGTGCGAGAAAAGAAGCAAACTTCGTCGACATTATAGCAGAAACTGAGGAAAATTATCATGGTCAAATTAACTCGCAAGAAAAGTTAGAACATTCTCAAACAATTAACATACATGATACAGAGAATAAACCATATAATCCACAAACGGAGTTCCATTCATCTTTTAAAAATAAACGCATTACAGAACGTATGCGACGATTCTCATCCTTAAAATATGCAATATTGAGGAATCTAATTTTGAATCGGGCAGCTTCCAAAGTAAAAAGTAGCGCCCGTAGTGCAATTAGTCATTTAAAACATACTACAACTAACGATAGTATGTCCTACCCAATATCTCGAGGTTTACAATATAATTTTAATCATGAAAGTTCATCAATTGATAAAGGAAATATAAAAAAAGATCGGTACATGGAAGGAAGTTTAGACAGAAATTCCAACGTAGTGGAACACTTATGGAAACAAAATGAAGGATGTCTTATCACGTCATTTATATCACGTTGTGCAGTGCTAAGACTTTCATTGATGCGCGAGCCTAATTGTTGCTATTATAACAAATTTTTAAATGTCTTAAACACATTTCAACAATATGAATATGAATTCGATGTTAATAAACTCAACAACATGGACAGTGAGTCTGACGAAAACGCTCGAATCAACTCGATCCCACAGAATGAAGCAACACATTTAAGAAGAAAACAGAGCCTTAATAGTTCTAGTACATTAGCTGAAATTAAATCTATTTCAGGAAACTTGACTAGGCCAGCTCAGAAATCAGTTTACACACAAGTTGACTTTGGTTTTGGGAAACCCTTTGATGGCAAGGAATCTGAAATTGAAAACATTTCATACGATCTCTCAATATCCTCCGATACGACGACCAATCTTAGTGGTTTGACTACGGGCAGGACTTCCCCGGTAAATCCAGTTGGATTGAACCCAACTTTTAGTTCACCATTGCTTGAATTTCCCATCCGTCCTAGCAAAGAACAGCCGCCTATGTTACTCGGGCCGGTATCCGCCCCCGTAACACCTGCCCACGCGGTCGCGTACCTGAAAGAGACGTCGAGAGAAGTGGAGCACAGATCAGACTCATCTTCAGAGAACCATTCGAGAGGAACGCGTTCACTAATGAAAATCACCAAGAGGGTTTTTACACGGATTAACCCTTTTAAAAGGTCAAAGGTGGAAAGTAAGAGCTCGTGAAGCAATTCTCGAGATTTAATCAAAGGAATAATATATCTACAGTCTGTACTAGGTAAACACACTCGTTTTTAAAACAAGTTCTCAATCTAGTATATACTTACTAGGAGATCTCAACTCGAATCACGTCTGAAAGTTAGTTAGATATCCTAAAAATGTGTGACTAAAATTTATATTTGAGATACTTTTACTGGCAAATTTGTGTGTATTTATACTCATGTTTAGGTGGACTACTACTAAAGTGATATTTGTTATGTAAATAATTAAAACATTTCGAATATAAACCTATTACTTTACATCTATCATTACATTATTACATATTTACCAGTAAACCCTTGCGAAAATTTTGCACATTCAAACTTACCCTCCCCCCTAAAAAAAAATTTCGTCTTTTGTTGGGTTGTTCGAATTAAATACTCGGCGAAGTAAAACACAAAATAGCAAAGAGAGTTTATTGTTGGTAGTTGATACAAAAATATTGTTAGATCTTCCATTCAACTTAAATTTTAAACAAACTGTGTGTTTTAACGTTAATTGAGTATGTTATGTCAGAATTTGGTAAAAAAAATTCTATCCACTGATACCTTATTCATCACTTTAGGCTTTGTATTAGTTGAGAAAAAGGGATGTTAACATAAATAATATGTAGGATTATCATGTGTATAACGACTTAGTATTAATAAAGTAACAGTGTATGTACAAAATATTTAGGACAGTAAGAAATTAACAGATGCATGCTATAATACTTGAAATTAAAGATCTGGAATTATATAAAAATATTCAATAAAGTATCGATGAATTCAAAAAAAGTTATTCTCACCAAAGTTGTCCCATTAATTAAAAGTAAAAGCACATACATTAGAAATTATAAAAGTCAGGAATTGTTGTCACATAAGATAATATTATCTTCATTTTAAACTGCTTCTCTTTTTTCAAACCATTTGGACGAATACTACCCCAGGCAATGGATTGGACGCAACGAGCCTGTTGCATGGCTGGCGCGATATTCATATCTCATACCTAGTGACTTCTGCTTGGTTGTAGGACCACGTGAAGGGAATTGTGTACTCTCAATGGCACAACACGACATAGCATATGTGGAAAGCAATTTAGGCTACCGGAAATAAGAACCAGGATATGCCGCACATCTGCCAACGAACACGTCAGTCGTGGTTTAAGAGGGCTGAAATGTGTTTTGAGTAGAATGGTGGACACATAACATCTCCTATGAACGTGCAATGTTCCACTACCCAAGTCAATAAAAAAAACTCTACAAAATAACGAAAAACGCCAAGGTGTCAGGCCACAATCGCACCACACCGACCAAGATGCTGCCGCATGTTGGCGAAGAAAGTGCCAACATTTTCTGATAGAGGCTGTTATATGGTCATCACAATGCACCCTCTGGCCGTTAATCTCAGTTTTCTAGATCGTAGCAGCTACTTATTTATTCAAGTCACCTCAAATTTATACTCATGAGGCCGAGTTGACCTCATTACAAAACCACTGCTTCACAGAAATATCTGGAAGCACTGGGTATCAAACCGGGATATCTGGATTTGTAACCCAATCTCTAAACCCTCGACTACAAAGGCAAAAAACGGTCAAATTTTCCTATAAAGGAAGCCTTAGAAAATACAAACATATTTTTTGTAGTCAATATTAATATCACTTAACTATGTTATTTGTGTTGGTTTATAGGTATTGTCAACAGCAAATCACATGACTTGACGTATGAATGGGTGCAAGTAGATCTGGTAACTTTTATAACTGCCAAATAAGGCCCTTACCATAAGATTTAGCCTATTCTTTCATAGATGTTGTTTCTTTTTGTGTGTGTAATTTAGTATAATATTTTTTAAATTATTACTTCGGTTAATCACGACTTTGCTTTATGTTTTTAAAAATCAGAAACTCTAAATTATAACCAAATTAATAATTTTAAACAGGGCGGTCGTCTAGGGTGTAAAGGTACCAAAAGAACATGCCAATTTTTTTTAAAAGTTTTTAGTGTTTAAAAAAATAGTTTAAACTAGATGCATGTATTTAAAATTTTTATTAAAGGCCTACAGCATAATAACTTTTATCGTTTTATGATATTCGGGGCGGCTTTGTCGGTGAATCACTCTGATATTTGACTAAAATCTTCTGAAAATATTAAGCGGAGAGGAGGAAGGTATAAGAGAGACTATTTTTGAACACATTTATTAAGGAAGGAAATTTATTAGGTAATTTAAATTTTTTATCTCCTTTTTATTATTTTTATTTTTATTCAATATTCAGGCAACCTAGTCCAACACCTTAGCTCAATCAGTATCGTGTCTGTCTACTGAGCTAAAGATCCTGGGTTCGATTCCCGGCATGTCCAAGTATTTACCATTGATGAAAATATGGGTTTATCCTTTCACATTGATAAATTAACGGCCGGGTACTGGATGTTGTGTTTGTGCTAGTCTTAAGTTAGATTATAAGACATATGAAGCTACTACAGGCCTAACTAGCTGGTAGTGGAAATTATGTCTTGAATAAAAAACTGACCTTGAAACAGTAATAGATGCCAAATTAGAGCAACCTATCATTATTATTTAGCATCAAGGAGGTGTTGATGTTTATTTGTATTATATCTATATTTATTATATTTATATTATTCGTAAAACTACTTGGGCGTAGATTTAAAGTCTCGCCCAGGGTGTATGAAACCCTTGAGCCAGCCCTGAGTTTAAACTTAAATCGGTTGTGTATTTTATATTATGTAGCACAATTTTTTGAATAAACTGTTATTTACAAATTAATACCCTGGTAGAAAATTAATACACTTGCTTGGAGATCACTTTTTTCATTACCAAATTTGGTTTTTGAAACACAGACAAAATATTATTTTTTAAATTATTATTATTAGCACCGCGTCTTACTACCCGTTCGGGTTATACGCACTTACGCTAATGTGTAATGGTAGGGTGATTGTGAGATGAAATGGAGGACCTACAGTTTAACGTGGAATCCGAACCATGGTGGAGGC
>CABFOW010000334.1:132717-147544 GCA_902141385.1 Timema californicum | reverse complement strand
TACACATGTAACATCACAAAGAACAGAATACTTTTGATATAACTCAATTAAGAATCTAGTAGCCGAAGCTATTATTATTTATTCTTTTTAGTGAGGAATTCTCCATCTAGATATTATACTCTGAAGATTGAAAAAGGACACCTGGACACGGGTCCAAGGTTTGATTCTCGTGTCCAGGTGTAATTTTTCCATTTTCAGAATTCAAATCAATTAGTTTAACTGCATTAGCCTTGTTTCATTCCATGATCACACAATTATGCAAGCCCCGATTTTGAAAGTTAAACTAATCTGAAAATAAAACACATGCTATACCAAGGTTAGACACTCATCCAACTCGATAGCGCATGCGCAGAGCCTCCCAACTTGGCCAACATGTTGGGCTGGTCGTTTGTTATCTCTAACAAATGATCCAACACAACCCAACACAACTTGATGGCTCTGACCGGCTCTCCCAACACCAACATGTTGGCCAACATCCCCGACAAGTTGGGAGTGCGTTTATATTGTAACACAACTTGTTGGAATCGTGTTGGCCAATATGGTTAGCTGTTTTTAGAGAGGTGGAGAAATGCGACGTGTTGGACCTGCAATGTATTTGTTCAAAAACGCGATGTAATGGACATGCGATGTATTTGTATATATACGCCCCTTCAATCCTATTGGTTGTACGTCAGAGTAGGATCGGCTGGTTATAGAGAGGTGGGGGAAATACGATGTGATGGACCTGCAATGTATTTGTTCCCAAAACGCGATGTAATGGACATGCAATGTAATGGACTTGTGATGTAATGGTGTACATCCCTTGAAATTAATGGTACAATTTGAACAAAATAAATTATTAAGTTTTAATTTATAAAAAAATCGTTTAATAATTTAACTTTGTGACTCTTGATTCGATGGCTGCTTTTTTAAATTATTTCAAAGGGTTTGTACACTTTCCACAATCGTATCGAGAAATAATTATGCTGATACCATCACTTAAGTTACTTAGATGAGTTTCTAGGCCAGTAATTTCAACTGAATACATTATAGTAAGGAGGTCACAGTCGCTAGCTACTTAAATTTTTAACTATACGTAAAGGTGTTTTATGTTTGAAGGAAACAGGGGGAAAGGGGAAAATCATATTACACACTTTTTCCAGTATATATCTTTCGCATCTTCAACCGCAGTAAATACTATTTTAATCAATTCAGACTTCTTTTAACCAGACTTTATATTGAATTAGAGAGGTATCATGATTGTCAAACAGATGGCAGCACTAAATTTGAGTTAAAATTGGACTCCCCCACTCCTTTCCATCCGTAAGATTAATTATTAAATTTTCTTGGGAAGTTATCTCTTTGAAGTCTCTTAGAAATATAAAATCTACAAATATATATTTTTGAATCAATTTACTTTGTAAGGTTTCCACGGAAACGCAAAATCACAGAAATCTAAAATATTTGTTCATCCAATAAATTACTAGGTATAACAAAATTAGTGTCGTGTGATTTTAATTTTAAAAAAATCTTTCCAAACTCTCAACGATTATGATTAGGTGTGGGAATATCTCTAGCAAAGCGATTTGTTGCGATCCAAGCAAACCGGTTATCAAATGTTTCTCTAATAATCGATTTGCCTGTTTTCATAATCATCAAACATGTTCAAATGGTTGCGATTATTCGCCTGCTGTAAAATTAAAGGTAGGCAGTCGCTATTTCTACCCGTCCTGGAGCAAATGTTGGGGTATTAAATGGCGGGAAAACGAAAGGAGAAGAAATACAAAATCAAACAGAAAGAAACGTACCCACTTGACCTTGTCTTCCTCCGAGGACGAGAGTTCGTCTGAAGACAGCTCGGAGGGTCACCATAGCGTTGATCACTGTCCTTCTTGTATGTTACGATTAATAGATAGCAGCCCAGCTTGTCGGCATGGTTACATAAAACGCCATTTGTTAAGGCTGTCGACATCAAATGGTGTTCCATTGAAACTGGGTATTGTGATAGACAAGAGGAGGCTCTGGAAACCAGAACTGTGGGCCCTTCGACAGACAACCAGTATAAAAACTCTAGAAGAATTGGAAATATTACGTTTCGAGATTAAACACATGACGTAACAATGTATAACAAGAGAATATACTTTATAAAAAGTGACTAGAAATTCTAGCAAATGATATATAGTTAAAATATGTGTGTGTTAATATATAATTTTAAATCATGGGATAGATCTACGTGCATACAATTACAATTTGGACTAAATATGTTTATTATCGAGCACTATAACTGCAAATTCAAGTAAAAAAAATATGTCAGATTATTATATAATTCCTAAATAATTGAACATTTTAATAGGAATTTAATTGTGTATAGCCCACCTCGGTGGCATAGTTAGATAACGTGCTAGTCGTGTTGAGCACGACTGCCGAGGACGGGTAAATAGTTTCAAATCTCGGTCGGGTGAACTGGCGATGGGTTTATCTTAAATGGTTTTCCACTCTCCCTTCACGCAAATGCGGGTTCATTTCCTCTAAATTCAACCTTCCCTATTTCTAATCCATTAGCATATTTATTGCTTAAGCGTATAAACCGAACGGGTATTAAGACGCGGTGCTAAATAAAAAAAGTTGTGTAGAGCCCTAAAAATTCGTAAATTTGAAAAATGATACCTGGTCTAAGGAATCTAACTCAAGACTTGACTTACCATGTCAATGCTCTACCACTGAGCTATTCAGAATTAGTCCCGATGGATACCTAGCTCAATGGGGAAGATTAGCGCTCTAAGTACAGATTCCAGAGTTCGATTCCAGCATTCAGGTGTGATTTTTAAATGTAATGTATATGATAGGTACTTAATGCGGTTATATTCGTAATCTTTAGATTAATTAAATCTACCAATCTTCGTTATTCTAGTACAATTGTACAAATGATTAATTTCTCCACGATGTATAGCAGGGTAGCCACGCCACGCCTCTATAAAAACAAGAAACACGGAAAATTTTAGATTTCTGAAGGAAAAAAACACGTGAGAACACTAAGTTTCGCCAATCACTAAATAAATACTGAAATATTAGTTAGTTTAGAATATTAATTTGGAGATGCGCGGAATTTAAGCTAAAGTAAGTGTTTTTTGCAGTTTATATAGCAAAATATTTTTTAAATTTTTGTGCTTAGATATTGCTCCAGTAATAACATAAAATTTAATTTTATTCACATGATGATATCAAAAATGGTTGAATTTCTGTCATGGGCGTAGCGGCATTAGATGAGAAACTATTTAAACGATTAGAAAAAGTTGTCATTAAATTCAAAGACGCTCCTTGACAGGTGTTCAATAACTGGTCAAGCCAACATGTGAAGAAAATTAGATTCTTGTTTCTAGTGAAGAAATACTTTACTAGTTTTTCTAATAAAAAAAAATTGCAAACACACTGACCTTAGCTCGCGTTCCTTACGTCCCCACCTTAAGCTGCAAGCTTTTAATAGCAGGCTTAATGCACACGATTGAAAGTGAACTAAAGAAACTAGCAAAGTTATTCGAATATGTTTTTTTTTTCCTCCTCGAGGTTTTTTCTTTTAAATATTACACTCTTACTACCTGTTCGGATTGTATGCAAATTTACTAAAGTACAGCGAGAAGTTAGGGATAGGTAAAATTGAATTTAAAGGGAATGTACCCTTATTTGCATGGAGGGAGTTTGGAAAACCCATTTAAATATTATTATTATTATTATTATTATTATTATTATTATTAACACTGCGTCTTACTAACCGTTCGGGTTATACGCACTTACGCTAATGTGTAATGGTAGGGTGATGTTGAGATGAAATGGAGGACCTACAGTTTAACGTGGAATCCGAACCACGGTGAAGGTCTGGCATTCCCCACATTCACAAGATGCCATTTAAGAAAAAAACACCCTTTGTATACCCCTCTGGGATTCGAATCAAGATATCCCCATCATCGGCAGTTTATTCCAACACGAGAGTGACGCCTTAAGCCATGCGGCCATCGAAGCAGGTTTGAAGAGCTCGGTTGAACAACAGATTCATAAATGTCACCATAAATTAATATTATTCTGTTTTAAACACCAATGGCAAGACTTTATATAAAATCCAATTCGATAAAAAAAAATCCTCTCCATTACTTTGTAAGTTGTCTGGTAAACCTCAAAAACACAGGGAATTCTTTATTAAGAAAGTAATTGTGGCAGCCTTGTAAAACTTAAATTAGCTTTACTATTGCCAAGCAAGGAATTTATAATTGAGGTAGACTTGGAAATAATCTTCTCTTAACTACTAACGCTTCACTTGAAGCTCCCGATCGGAATTAGAACACAAAAGCTTCTAATTAAATCTAAGTTAGGCTTACCTAAACCCAGTGCTTAAGAGGAATGTCTTAACGCTCTTTACAGGAGCAAGTGGAATTTTTTTTACTGCCATAGCTTACTACCCGTTCGGGTTATTAACCTACATACTTATTACATCAGTGCTTTAAGGACGAGTAAGGTTGAATTTAAGGAAGTGTACCAACATCTGTAAGGATGAAGAGCGTAAAACCAGTTTGGAAAAACCACCATCAGTAGACCCAACCGTGATTCTAACCCCGATCTCATCGTCATCAGCAGGTCATTCAAACACTAGAGTGACGCCTTAAGCCGTTTGGCCATTGAATCAAGGAAATCACGCGTGGTAGCTATATTTTATTAAATACATTTTGTTCTACACTTTAGCTCAGTTGGTAACGTGCCTGCCTACGAAGCCAGTGGTCCCAGTTTCAGTTCCTGGCATTATCAAAAATTGCATCATTGGTGAAATGTTAATTTCCCATTTCACACCTACAAGTTAACGGCAGGGGATTTAAAGTTGTGAATGTTCTATTTTGAATTTTATATATGAGCCATGGTATGATGTAATTAATCACTTGATAAGGTGCACCTTAAATACTTAATATATATATATATATATATATATATTGAAGAGGTAAGCTATAATAAAAGTGACCCGATCCCACTATTTTTTGATGCACCCCTCTTAATTAATTAAATAGCTTCAACAGTCACTTGTGGTTGTCAAATGTGGGCGTGACTGAAGAATATAATCTTAAACTATATCCCTCCGCACCTTAAGAATATCATGGACCAATAACTTATATATATCCAACAGTACAAAGTAGCGCGTGAAAGGGAGCCCCTTGTTGGTTTACCGGCCGGCCTTCCAAAATGAGAGGAGACAGTTACACTTTCAGAAGAACAAGACTCGTCAAACCCAGCCTCTCCTATAAACCTTCCGGTCAATCTGCCACTGAAAGTGTCCTTACATAAGATGAAGATAGTACGTTGGTTCCCCGATATGGCAGCACATGCGCTAATGCGGTCATATATTACAGTGACGTGTTCCCTCGGGACTTTCTCGCCAAACACAAATATGTCCGTCTGGTAGCACCTCAAGGCGTGAACTGAATAAACAAATAAACAGTGGTGGCGTCTCTTTTGACGTCCAACTTAACAGTTTCTCTTTCCGCTGACAGAAACATTCCAACTTCATATAATACATTAGAGGAATTTTTTTTTAAATAAAAACTTGTACATACATTCGCATCTATTGTTTATTATTTTAATATATTTTTCATACCACCTGTTCAGGATATACGTATATGTACTAATTGTACTAATGTGCTAAGCGTTAGGAAGGATTAATTTAAAGGAAAGGTACAGGCACTTTCGTAGAGAAAGAGTGGAAAACCATTTAGGAAAAATCGGGATCAGTACACTTGGCCAGGATTCGAACCCCGATTTTTCAATCTTCAGTAGTATGGTCTATTGTAAGGGGAAAACTAAATAAAAAAGTATTTTAAGTGATTAGGATACAATTTATACTCGCAAAACAAACTATTTTATTTAAAGACGTATTACTTAAAATTTTTATGAATCCATTGTTAAAAAGAATTAAATCAAACAGTCAAAAATAAACATACAATTTTTTGACTAAATTTATTACCTTGACTTACTTTAATATTGAAATATTTCTAAATATGTGATACATTTTTACTAACACGATAGCTTAATACCAGACTCTCCCAATTTTTCTTAACATTTGTCACTTGTTAGTAAAATATGTTAAAATATGCGCACTCAAATTGCGGAATAAAGTACACCTGTCAGCCAGTCCACACGAATTGCGAAACAGCCTGTAGTCCCGTTCAACTCCTAACCACTAACCTAACCTAGCCAAGCCTAACCTAACTTCCGTGTTACATTTTGAACAAACTGACTATGAATTTAATCTTTACTCCGCAGGTCGTGTAAGGGTATTACCGAATGCGTATGAGTTGTTGCACAATTTGAAATATTGATCTTGCAAAATATTGAGACGAACGAAGATCCAAAACTAAACAGACAAGTGGATGTTTATAAGATACAATATAAATGTATGAGAAGCACACACACACACACACACGAAGACAGGATAAGTCCCTAATTACATACGGAATAGGACGGTAAAATAAATCAAACGTGTTTTTCCAAGGTGGGATCTCAGTACCGGAAGGATTTTGGACTCTCTTTGTTGTTTTTAATCAACCTTGTGGAGGGTCCTCTGATAAACACTCGTGACCCTCTCGGCTATTTACAGCGAATCAAGAGGCAGACTACTAGCCTGTTGCTCATGTTCTGAGCCCCCTCCACCCCTCTCTACCCCTTCACAACCAGAGACATCAAAGAGATTCGGCGCAACAGGAGACGGTAATATTGCTCTGCTCTCCCACGGTTATCCGTCTCACCGCTAGTCTAATGCCAACAGGTCAGCTTCATTGGTGAAGAGAAGGTGGATATATATCTATATACGCGGGAGGGTGGAGAAGGCTCACTTTCTAACGACAAGAAACTTAATTAATACTAGACCCACTAGGGGGTTATTGAGTGGTCTAAAACGTCAGCTCTCGTACTAGACTGGGCTGCCGATGACGGAGAGATTGGGTGTTCGAATCCTGGTCGGTTGTACTGAGGGTGCTATATTCTTTAGTGGTTTCCCACTATTACCTTCACGAAAATGCAAGAAAATTTACTCTAAATTTAACCTTTCTCCTCCCTAATATGTAATCAGTAGATATGCGTATAAAACTAACGGGTAGTAAGACGCAGTGTTAAGAAAAAAACTGATAATTGCTCGCCTTAATTTACCGTGTCGATTCCAAAGATTTGTTTACACACGCGGCTTTTGAGGATTTTATTTTTCATGTTCTAGTAGTAGAGTGTGGTGGTTAGCTAAGGCCTAAAATATTCCGACACTTTAGCTTAGTCAGTAGCGAGTCTGTTTACTGAGCTAATTTTACCGACTTCAATTACTGGCATGACAAAATTTATCATTAGTAAAATTGCTGTTTGCCTTTCCAAAGTGTTGGATGTATTCTCTATTTTAGGTTAAATTAGTTTATAAGTCATCTGCCGATATAAATAATAAGTTCAGAAAGTTATTGTTAAATATTCTCAAACCAAAAGAAAATTAAATTATTCAGTTTAGATTATTGATACGGATATTTTTTTTTATCGTCTAGTCGCTGCCTTCACCCACCTTTCGATCTTTTTTTCCCCCGTGTAGATACTGGGCATCCCAAATTTAAGGTAGATGGTGCTTAATGACCGTAACCTCTTTCTAGTACTCTGGAGGACATCAAAATTCACATTAAAATGGGATGGCCAATTTTTTTAAAGTATTATTAAAATAAAAATTATCAGCACAAAATAAATATCGATCCGGTAGATGGTACACATGATCATCTTTATAGTTCTTGAATATCTGTCAAAAGCGCCGAGTAATTTAAAAAGAAGTTTATAGTAATATGCCACTATGACCATAAAAGATGTTCAAGGACCGAAACTAAGACATATTTTCAAAAATACTATTCCTATTATAATTAATTTAAAGTGATATTATGTCGTTGATTTTGTTTCCCTGTATTAACTAATGGAAATAAACTTTCCCATCTTCTTCCAAGTCGTAGGGAAAAGTAACATCAGCCTTTCATTACTTTGTAAAAAGTTGCCTCATGCTACACCTGATTTCATCGTCGAGGGAACTGCGGGTCTTATGAAGAATAAATTGATCTTCGATCTTTCTTTCTCAGTTAACTGTTGCCAAATCTCCTCGCTTTCAGTTGTGTAGGAAGTTGGTGTGCTGAGGTAATAAATAGCTACTGGCAACATCGATAAGCCAACGGGTGACCTGGTGATCTAGGGGTAAGGTGTCAGACTTCTATGCTGGCGGCCGGGGTTCAATCCCCGGTCCAGGCATAAATTTATCTGATTACCAAACCCTTCCTTCACCTCTGACAAGACATCTTGTGAATGTGGGGAATGCCAGGCCTCCACCGTGGTTCGGATTCCACGTTAAACTGTAGGTCCTCCATTTCATCTCACAATCATCCTACCATTACACATTAGCGTAAGTGCGTATAACCCGAACGGGTAGTAAGACGTGGTGCTAATAATAATAATAATGATAAGCCAACGTTGCGAAACTTTTCTTAAAATAAAGGGGAATATTGACCACAAGAAAAAAATGAAAATGACAACGCTGTTTCCCAAAGTAGCCATGAAGTTCCCAAAGAGATTATATCCAGTAGTTCTTAACCCACCCCCTCCCTCCCCATGGCCACCATTTCTTCAAATGTACCTGGGACATGGAGGGAACACATTCACAACTGCTAATGGCACAACCCAGTTATACTACTGTCATATTGCTGAAAGCTTTACTCCTTGATCTCCAGTACATGCAACCAAATCTATCATTGATGAACCATTTTAAAAATAAGGGTTTTAGAAAAAAAAAATCTTTTTCCCAGAAGGATACGATAGCATGGTGAGTGAGTTTGTGGTCAAACTTTATAAAGACAAAACCTTAATATCAAATTTAAATCTATCATAAATACCTTTTTTAAAATGTTATATTTCAGAGTATGTTACAAAATTACTTGTTTATTTATTATTTTATTTATAATAGATAGTTTTGATAAGGTTTAAATTAATTTCAAAGATTAACTCAATATATATATAGATTAATCCATTAATATATATATATATATATATATATATATGTGTGAACACGAGGTATAAAAAATGTTTTAAAATAAAAATAAAATAAATTAAGTAGATTGTGTGACATATAGAATTAACATTAAGCATATACATACAAATTCAAAAATTAAAGCGAGCCACGGTAAACTATAAATATGACCCATAACACTATGGCCTTTTTTTATATTGTTATTATGTTTATATAAGTGATTCACTCATTTAAACTAAGCTATGAAAGCAACCATATTGTATACTTAGTTTTAAAAAATCAGAATCTTAATAGTTCATATGTAAAAAGATTATATATAAAAATATAGATAATTTGTGTGTATGTATATATATATACATAAAGTGTATATCTTTATATAGATGAATGTTGGAAATATGCATGTAAATACAGACTGTTTGGAAACTTATAACCCAAACTGTTGTTTGAACAAAAAGTAATACAAAATTCTTACACACTTCTTACATACGGAAAACTAATAACATTAAATTGTGTTCAAAATTTCGGTGTACAGCGGCGTGATAGCTAAGCTGTTAAGCATGCATGTACAGCAAGCCGTATAGGAGTTAGGCGCTGTGATGTAGGACCGTTAATGTTGACCCTCAGAACGTATTCGTATTTCTAGATAGACAGGTGTGATGTTTACTATAAATTATGATCTGCTGCCTTGCTTCAAGATGTTGAGTTTTGTAGCACCACGCGCCTAACTCCTATGCAACTTGTTGTACACTTAATCTTGAACAGTTTTGCTATCCGGGTGCTTTACGCCGAAACTTTGAACACAATTTAATGGTATTAACATAGCTTTCCGGATGTACGTGTATAGGGATTTGTATTAATTTTGGTTCAAACAAGCTATATGTGCAGTCTGGGCTATGAGTTTCTGAACAGCCTGTATATACATATATTTATATAAGCCGTTCTTTCACAAACTTTGTATTTCCATTGGTATTAATGCCGAAAATGTTCTCCGAGCCTAGAGAGTGGAGTAATGTAATGTCCCTTTGAAGCTAAATGGTGAAGTAATTACTGTAGTAAGCACTGCAATTAGACAAGTTTTCAAGTATTTTGGCACTGTGTTAAGTTTTAGAATTCCCTTTCAACCACCACAAGCTAAGAAGATTTAAACTTTGTCATGGGTCACCATTGCTATCGTCTCTTTTAAACCAAGTTGTAAAAAAGGATAAACTTTTCTTTAATA
The DNA here is from genome assembly GCA_902141385.1 of Timema californicum. Classification (NCBI taxonomy): domain Eukaryota; kingdom Metazoa; phylum Arthropoda; class Insecta; order Phasmatodea; family Timematidae; genus Timema; species Timema californicum. Next base: position 137,285 of record CABFOW010000334.1, on the reverse strand, counting down.
GCGTTTAGATGTTCAAATAACTTTTTATTTAATGAATATAATGTTTTCTTACAGACAAATATTGTCTTGTAGTTTTGATTTATTATAAAAAATATATAAATTATAATATATTTATAACCATTAACTATCCCTTCACTAAATTTTACCATCTTTTTTTAGCACCGCGTTTTACAGCTCGTTCGCGCTTTCCGCCTTTCGAATCTTGTATTGTAATATCGCCAATAACTAATCGATGATTTATTAAGCATTTTATTATTATTATTATTATTATTATTATTATTATTATTATTATTATTATTATTATTAACACCACGTCTTACTTCCCGTTCGGGTTGTACACTTACGCTCAAGTCTAATGGTAGGGTGATTGTGAGATGAAATGGAGGACCTACAGTTTAACCGGGAATCCGAACCACGGTGGAGGATTGGCATTCCCCACATTCACAAGATGTCTTGTCAGAGGTAAAGGAAGGGTTTGGTAATCGGATAAATCTGTGCCGGGATTGAGGATAGAACCCCGGACCCCTGCACAAAAGTCCGACACCTTACCCCTAGACCGTATACTAAGCATAAAACATAATAAACAATTAAAAAAATATAGCAAAGTGTTTATTTGATTATTTATCTTATTCAGATTATATAATTATATATGAATACAATACTGCTGAATACTTTTCTATCTTTATTATATAACTTTATTATATTCTCTCAACACTTTGGTAAAGAAAGTATTGTGATGGTAAAAACATATATAACTTGATGAGTGTTGAGGTTTCATGATTCCACGAACCTTTAAACAAGAATTTTGAAATGCCGTTTGTCTGTTACTGGTATTAAATCCGAAAACATTCTACCGATTGGGTCGAAATAAATACCCATGGTTAGAGTAAGGTTCCTCGGAAATATTTTTAAAATTATCTTTCCAACCATAAAATTAAGAATATAGTTTATTTAAGGAGGAAAAGAGAAAATAATGATTTGCTCTATATAATCTCTAATAACTTTGATGGAAAACTCTTATCTAGCTATTATTTAGCATTAAGAATGGCCCATCTCATTTTCCCAACAAAATGACTTTGAGGGTACGTTTTGATAAAATCTACGAAACTACTTAAAATACGAAATATACTATTATTTAGAAGTTGTTGCAATATTAAATACTATCGAGTATTGAAGCAAATATATCAAGGAAGAGTGTTTGGATCAAAAGAAAGATATGTAACATGTAAGACGTTAATAAATCTTGTGTACGAATGTGTGAAAAAGAGAAACATTAATAGTTTTAGAATAAAAGAATATGTATAACTCGGTGTACGGATGTTGTTAAAGCGAAGTAGAATGCAAGGACAGGGAAGTGTGGAGAAAGTTAGTGAGGATGGATTAAGTGCGTAGTTGTTTTTTTGAGCTATATGCGCAGTTTCTTACCTATCATGTATGGAAACGGCGTGATTATGTCTGTAATGTATGTTATGTATGTATGTATGTATGTATGTAATGTATGTATGTAATGTATGTATGTAATGTACGTATGTAATATACGTCTGTAATATACGTCTGTAATATATGTATGTAATGTATGTATGTAATGTATGTATGTAATGTATGTATGTAATGTATGTATGTAATGTATGTCTGTAATGTATGTCTGTAATGTATGTCTGTAATGTATGTCTGTAATGTATGTCTGTAATGTATGTCTGTAATGTATGTCTGTAATGTATGTATGTAATGTATGTATGTAACGTATTATGTATGTATGTATGTATGTATGTATGTATGTATGTATGTATGTATGAATGTATGTACGTAATGTACGTATGTAATGTACGTACGTAAAGTACGTACGCAATGTACTTACGTAATGTATGTACGTAATGTATGTACGTAATGTATGTACGTAATGTATGTACGTAATGTATGTATGTAATGTATGTATGTAATGTATGCAATGTTATGTATGTTATTTATTTATGTAATGTATGTTATATATGTTCATGAAGGTCTTTGAAAATTAAAATTGATTGTAATGCTATTTGGTAGAAAAATATGTTCCTTTATTCTCAATGTTTCTATAACAGTGTATATTTCATTTATGCTCTTTGTTTTCTACCAAAATGTAAAATTTCACATATACCTCGAGTTTAAGGAGATGTATCATTTTTAGGTAAAGGAATGAGAAGTATAGGTGGTTTATTGTACTATTTATTTCAAAAAGCCAATCAAAATTTTGATCAAATCCGATAAATTAAAAATATATGTCCCATTCAAGTTTATCTCAATTATTAAAGGTCGATTTCAAATTCATTTAACGATTTTGGGTACAATAAGATAAATATAAATGAAAAAATGTTACAAGTTTTAGTTTTGAAACAATGATTGAAAAATCTAAAAACCATATTTTAGATTTCGAATATTGACGATATAAAAAATCATAAAAAGTTAAGATTTTAAATTAAATTTAAAAATGGTAATTTTATCAAAATATAATATTAAATAATGTAAATTGTATTATGAAGTTAGTTAATAAGGAACAAATAATACACTAAAATCTTTCTTTATTTGTTTTTTTAACCCCTTGCTCCTTGGGTTTATTATGAGGAATAAGGTATAGTTCCATCAATAACTTACTAGCGGTGACGTGCTGGTAAACATACACGTCTCTCATAGCACTACCCCTTTATTTGCTCCCGCAAATTGTCAAACACATCTGTAAGAAGAACTGCCTACTCAGTCTATCTCACGGCGCTCAAAATAACATTTTTACTAAGATAAAATAGTATCGTGGTGTATTAACTTAAGGCGATTGGCCCTTTTCATTTGGCATGGAAATGCAGAGCCATGGGAACAAACGGTTATCTTCAAGAATGTTTTATGGCTTTGCAATTTTATTTTCGAAAAAGGTTTGTTCAATAAAATAAGCATGTTGATTAAGCTATACTTTTTATATACACACCTTCTCTATAATTTTAACAACTATCAAATATCGAAAAAATTGACATTTTTCAATAGAAAACTGCTGTATTCATAACAAAAAATAAGAAATGTAACAATTAATAAATATTGACACATTATCTTAGAAGGGGTAGTAAAATATTATTATAGAAATTTCATTCGATCTCGAAAAAACTACTGTTTCAAAACATATGATTTTTCCGCAAGACCTTTCCACCATTTACGGTTTCCATGATCCATCTGTTCTTAATGGCACGGAAGGATATTTTGGTCGTCTATGAAGCCACGCCACGCCACGCCTTTCGCCCTTCCACCCACCATCCAACAAAATAGGTTTAAGACTTGCACTCAACAGGACCAAGGGCCTTAATACATTTTCATTAGTACTTTCATGGTATATTTTTCTATTTGTATATAGTGTTACAAAATATTTATTACACTTTATATATCTTACTAGTTTTTAAAATACATTATATTTGATTGAAACATAAATGTACCTCAATTGGTGGCTATATTGGCTAAGGCGTTACTATCGTGTTAGACTAGACCGCCAATGATAGAGAAATCGGAGTTCGAATCCTGTTTATGTGTACTAAATTTGGTTTTTCCAAAGTTGTTTCCCTCTCTCCCTCCACGTAAATGCGTTTACACTTCCCTAAATTCAATCTTCCTAATCCCTAACTCACTAGGTTATACTCATATGTACTAATTACACTAAACTGGTATTAAGACGTGGTCTAAGAAAACACATCTCCTTATCAAACGTAAACTATTTGTTATAGTATTAAAGATTCCTCAAATGCCTCTAATCCTATGGTATTTAAGAGATTCGAGTTTTGTAAAAATCTCAAAAAGATATCTCGAATACATAATGCCTTGACTTTAAATAACAATTTAAAGCAATTGGTAGCAGTAGCTATAATAAACTTGCGTGGTTGTGAAAAATAATGAAAATCACAAAAAATTATTTTTATATTAATATAATTAAATCATTCACAAATGGTTATATTTGTATTTTATGATGTAACAGATATGACACAAAACAAAATAGATATGGTCAGTGGTACCAAGACTTCAACCACTTTTTTAAAACTTGATTTTAATAATTTTTATCATAGTGAAATTGTACATTTTCAAATATTAAAGGTTTCGAGATTTGAAAGAAAATTTAAGATTCTGATTCGAGAAATATAGGATTCATCCCATATATTAGTAATATTAACTTTATAAATAATTATGTAGATATAATAACGGATATATCTTTTAAAAAAAGTATTTCAACGTATGCATAGATAGTACATAATTATAAAATAAATTTAATACTAAATTAAATGTGTGTAAGCTCTAGAAATCGTGTGAAGCAACTCTGGGCCTCTACCTAATCCCTGCTCGAAACAACAACCACAACCTCATTTAACCATAGCATAACGTATCACAGAAAGCGAAAGTTATGGAATGATTCGTCAAACCCAACTTGACTCTCACATTTATCACCACGACAAACTGTCAAACGTTTCCGCTGAAAAGTTAAGTTAAAGGTAAAACGGTGCTACATGGGCCTCCGGATCCCTCGCTACCAGACAAGTGACATCAATCTTTAACACGCTCCCCCCCCC
>CABFOW010000334.1:108139-132534 GCA_902141385.1 Timema californicum | reverse complement strand
AAAAAAAAAGGGAGAGAAGGTTGCTCAATTTTGTTATTTTACTTTTTTTTTTTATTATTATTATTTTAACACCGCGTTTTATTACCCGTTCAAATTATACGCCTATGTGTGTAATAAAATTACTTTAATGTGTTTAAGATTATAAAGGTTATTTTAGAAGAAGTGTATCGGAATTTGCGGAGAGAGCTTAAACAATTTAGGGAAAACGACCCACAGTGCACCCGATCAGGATCTAACACAGGTCACCACGTCATCGACAGTCTAAATCTATTGAAAGATTGACCCCTTAGACTATGTGACCACCGAAGTGTATTTATTATTATTTCATCGACTCCGAGTCTTATTACCTGCCAGAACTTTGATATAATGTCAACTTGTAACTCGTTACAGTTATAGAATAGCATCTGTATTAACCTAAAACTATATCACCATCATGCTTTGTGTGTATTTAATATATATTTTTCTTAACGCGCAATAAAATAACCTCACCAATTAAAAATGTGAACAGTATATTTTAATATACCAATCATATATCAATAATATATCAAATTTTAATCAGACTAATGTGGTTTAGGATGAGGAAGGTATCATTTCTAAGAGTGGATATGCCCAAATTAAAGTTGAGTCAGAGTAGCAAGTGTATTTAGGAAAAGTCGCCCTCGGTGAACCCAATCGAGGTATGAAGCTTGACAAATTAGAAAACAGGAATCTATGAACCTGATATTTGGTTCACCCACCCACTAACAAATAATAAAATAATAGCCAAAATCGTTTAGAAACATAATAAGCATTTTATATAGTTGTAAGACAAATATATAAATATATATAAAACAAACTTAATATACAGTGCGAAAAAGGATATTTAAAGTTAAAATTAAATTTATTCGACAATTTATTAATAAGATTGTTGATTTGTCGGGATTTTAAGGGAGCTAGAACGAATTATCGTTAAAATAAACGTTATTAGCTTTCAATATTGACTAAATATGATCCGTTTCGTTCTAATATATTGGATATTGATTTAATATTAATTTGTTTATGTTTAATAAACTTTTTCAAACCAACCAGTGGCTTTTTAAAAATATATCCAAATTTGTTATTGCAGACTAAATTTAATAAATTGTATAATGTAAACACAAGAAATATAAATGTGAAAAAATATATGTTGGCTCTTAAATAAAATAAAAAACAATCGTTTACTTTTCTCAAATAACTAAAACTTTCTTATGGGCAATTTTAACTACGTTGCTTACTTAAATATTTCAAAGCTATTTTGCGAAGCGGGTTGCATCTTAACTTGACGCACCTTAGCAGGCTAAGCACTATCACACTTACCCGCCTCGGTGGCGTAGTTGGCTAACGCGCTAATCGTGTTGAGCTCGACTGCTGAGGATGGGGAGATCGAGGTTCAAATCTCGTTCGGGAGAACTGGTTTTTTCCCCTAAATGGTTTTCCACTCTCCCTCCACGCAAATGGGGGTTCACTTCCTCTAATTCAATCTTCCCAATTCCTAATCCATTAGCGTAATTAGTATTTAGAGCGTATAGCCCGAACGGGTAGTAATACGTGGTGCTAAAAAATAATAATAATTAAACTATCACACTTAGACAGCAATGTATAAAATAGAATGGAAGGGAAGAACATGAGAATTTCACCCTATGAGGGCTTTTGTTTATACGCTGACAGCCCTTTCCCTCTTCCTCTGACGAATTTACACAGTCACTGAAATATTTGTGCCTTGAAAACGTTGACTTGCTTTTTAAATGATAAACTTATGCTACCACGGGCTTTTTTAATCTACATCCTTGAAGGAATATTCCTACTTTCAATTTACGTGACCAATACATTATATTAATTTTTAAAGATTTATAAAAAAATGCGTTAACAAAACAACTACTTGAGGATAAAAATAATAATTTTGTGACACTGTAGTACTATTTATAAAATTATTTAAGAATTTGTGGTTTTTGTTTCAATGTTATATCTTTAAACTAGCTGGGTGAAACGTTAATTCACCTCACAGGTAGGCAACGTCTTTAATTTAAAAATGAAGGTTATTGTGGTAACCCTGCGCATAAAGCGTAGCTATGTATAATTTATCTTTATTTTGTTACTCTCTCTAACATAATTGCGTCATTTTCTTTTAATCTCAAGCCCATACTTGTTGGCATCCACAGTCCTAAACGTTAATGAACTAAATGAAAAACTTGAAAAAAATTATGCCAGCATACGAGGATGATACAACTTTAATTTTTCTTTTAAACAATCCTTAATTAACAATTTCTGAGATAGATATATTAAAATATACTGTTCATATTTTTAATTGGTGAGGTTTTATTGTGCGTTAAGAAAAATATATATTAAATACACACAAAGCATGGTAGTGATGTAGTTTTAGATTAATACGTATGCTATTCTATAACCTAAAACTTTGAAATTAATGTCTAAAATATAAATGCAATTATTTGGTTTTAATTAACTATAGATAATATATGTTTAAAAATGTAACGTTTTATTATCATGAAAAATTACACTTTATTATGATTTTAATAATATAACATTTATTAAGTGTATTTAATAGCTATAATTATAATACATCACATATAGTAGTATATGTATAAAATGATACTACTAAGTATGATCCCGCAAACGAGCTATTCCGGCCAAGCGGCCACCACTGTAAGCAAATAGTGCCAACATTTGTGGATAGAGGGTCTCATAGTCATCACAACGAGACCGTAGATCTCATTTTTATTAAAGAGTTGCTACTTCTTTATTTAAATAGCTACTCATATAGTATATGAGTTTGAGCATGATCCCTTTCTAGATCCACTGCTTCACAGATAAAGTTTGTAAGCACCAGGCATCGAACCCGGGACACCTTGAGCTATAAATTATTATTAGCACCGCGTCTTACTACTCGTTTGGTTTATATGAACTTACGCGAATGTGTAATAGTAGGGTGATTGTGGTATGAAATGGAGGACCTACAGTTTAACGTGGAATCCGAACCACGGTGGCGGCCTGGAATTCCACACATTCACAAGTTGTGATTAATACACGTCTTCTTAGAGGTGAAGGAAGAGTTTGGAAATCAGATAAATCTGTACTTGGACCGAATATTGAACCCCGGACCCAAGCACAGAAGTCTGACACCTTACCCCTTGGATCTATATAAAAAGTAGATTATATGTTCTTAATTATACATGATTAAAAGCATATCATTATATTGTATAATCATATTAATAAATGTAAGGCTAATAAATATAAAATGAATTAATATAGACTGCTAAACTTAAATTGATCTTGATCCATATGTTTATGCTTTGGGTATTGTTAAATAAAATTAATTTTAGATAATTTATATATAAACAGATTATTTATATTGTGTGATAGATAATTGGGGATGATCACAACCCAATTATAATAATCCAAACAATTATCGAGTAATTAATGAGAGCAGTAAATCCTTTTCAGTGAAGCTTGAAGTATCATTAGCTTATCGGATGATAGAATTTACTCAGACAAATTTACTAACCTTTACAAGCAAACAATTTTGATTAAAAATCTGTAAATAATGTGTTGTTTTGTAATATTTTCTATAGATTTGTATTCAGATTTATACTGTAAAAAGTTTTCGAAATAATCAGAACATAATATTAATGTATTAAAATATTAGTATTGAATATATATAGTTCTTTCGATTTTTTACAATTGCATTTAATTATCATGTGTGTTTGTTATCCAGGCTGTATTTTTCATGAGTGTGGGAGTTAAAACTCCTAACTCTTAGTCGGGAACCAAATGTTCAGTCGTCACCGTATGAAGTATTTAATTAATTAGATTTTTAACATATTTTCAACTAGTTATGATAATTTTTTTTAACTGATCCTCTTGTATGTTCACTTCATTTACCCCGAAAGAAAACATTATCACCTTAACGGATTACAATAAGCACTATTTTATAAGCTACTTCATAGTGTAATCCGTCAAGGTTAACTTGTTACTTATAAGGTTAAATGGAGAATACCTTAGGTGGGTGTATATAGGACGCGAAAAAAGGCCAGTGTTTTTTGCCAAAATAAATCAAATATTGCTCCATTAAAAACGTAAAATTCTAATTATCTTCACATGGTGATGTTAACAGTTGTTGAATATCCTTCAGGGGTGTCCTGGTATTTAATGAAAAACTTTTTAGATGAAGAGAAAACGTTGTCATTAAATTCCAAGACACTCCTGAAAAATATTCAACAACTGTTAACATCACCATATGAAGATAATTAAAATCTTACGTTTCTAATGGAGCAATGTTTTATTTATTTTTTCACCCCAAAAATGTTTTGCCATAAAAAATCTTTTAAAACATTGGCCATTTCTGGCGTTTTATACACTCCTGCCTTAAGTTTTACACAGCCTTTATTGGAAATAAGAAGAAGATGGACTAAAACATAAGATGACTTGAAGGAAACAAGAAAATTCCAGCAATTGAAGGAGAAGGCAGAGGATAGGGCGCATCGGCGTATATTATAGTAGTTTTAACCCGGTTTGGTGGCCATATGGTCCAAGGCGTCACAATAGCAATATATTAGACTGCTAATGACGGGGAGATCAGGAGTTCTACTCCCGATCGGGTACATTAAGGGTGGTTTTCCCTAAATGGTTTTCCACTCTCCCTCAACGCAAGTGAGAGTAAACTTCCTATAAATGCCAACATACTTATCCTTAACCCACTAATGTTAGTCAGTAGCCCCATGGCTTCTTTGGTGCTGACTGACCGCTTTGAAAAGCTACCAGACCAAATTATGCATCCCTACGCTAAACCAGATAATCTGCAAAAACATGTGTTTAGCAGCTGTCACTTCTGACAGTAAAAATTTAGGTATATACCTAAATGTTGACTGTCTGAAGTCAGTTGTGAGTTGTCAGTCAGCACCAAAGAAGCCATGGGGCTACTGTACGTATGTGTAAAACCCGAACTGGTGGTTAGAAGCTGTGCTAAAATTAGAGTAGCTTAGAATCCTACTTCAGTGAAAGCCTATTTAGGAATTAACAAATATAGACAGAGAGTTGAGAAAAATTCAAATGTACAGTTTAATCAAGCTCTCTTACTTGGTGGTATGCCACATATATTCAAAGTTTACATAAGGTTAAGTTCTTTTGTATTTTCAGTAAGAGTATTTGGTGTTCAGTAGTAGCATAATTTAAAAAAAGTAATATTTAAGGAGTTATTAAAATGATCATTTAATTAATATAAGCTGGCTATTTATTTAAATATACAGGGTGTTCGGAAATTCATAGCCCAAAATGCACATATAGTTTGTTTTAACCAAAAATAATACAAATTCCCTTTACATTATTATTAGCACCGCGTCTTACTACCCGTTCGGGTTATACGCACTTACGCTAATGTGTAATGGTAGGGTGATTGTGAGATGAAATTGAGGACCTACAGTTTAACGTGGAATCCGAACCACGGTGGAGGCCTGGCATTCCCCACATTCACAAGATGTCTTGTCAGAGGTGAAGGAAGGGTTTGGTAATCAGATAAATCTGTGCCGGGAATTCCCTTTACACTTACATCCGTAAAACTATGATAAAAACCATTAAATTGTTTTCAAAGTTTCGGCGTACAGTGCCAGGAAAGCAAAGCTGTCAAATATGCGTGTACAACAGGTTGCATAGGAGTTAGGCACCCGGTATTACACACCTCGACATCTTGAAGAATGGCAGCATAACATACAAAAATATTAATAGTAAACCAATTACCAATCCATATAGAAATGTGAATACGTTCTGAGGGTCATGATTAACGGTCCCCCACCACAGACATTGCTCGTAATGACTACATGTGCAGATCCAGGTGCCTAACTCCTATGCAACCTGTTGTACACGTATGCTTGACCGCTTTGCTCTCCTGGCGCTGTACGCCGAAACTTTGTACACAAGTTAATGATAATAGCATAGTTTTGTGTATATAAGTGTATATGGATTTTATATTACTTTTGGTTCAAACAAGCTTTATGTGCAGTTAGGGCTATGAGCTTCAGAATATCCTGAATATATAAACAAATTATATATTTCGAGGATATATTCATAGGTACTTCATGTATATCAAACAAAAATATTTTTGTGTAATTTTATATAAACAGACAATACTATAATTATCAGCTATAAATGTATTTGCGTATTAAAAATATAGAATTTATTTGTTTTTGGACAAAAATAATTTCGGAAATATATGTATTTAAAAACACAATTAAATGTATTTTATCAATAGTTAATATATGACTAGGTCAGATCCAAATGCATTAAGTTGATGAAAAGCTATAAAGAACAAGGTTTGTTATATATTCGGAAAAATAATGGGTTAGTTAAATTTTGGGAAGAAAATTTTGTAGTCAGATTACATTTAATTAGCATTAATTTTTAATACTATTTAGAAATAAAAATCTTATAATTTAATACTAAAACATATTTTTTTATTAAAACAAACATCAGAACTTTCTTTTATAAAGTAAATGCACGAGCACCTTTATTTTTCTTCTCTTGTTACGGCACTGCGACTTTTGAAGTTACCGTACAGAGTGTATAGAATGACATACTAGGTCATTATTTGTACCAGATGAAATGTTAAACCTACCTTGCCATGTGACTCCTAAAACTGTCCACCTTTCTGGAACCATTTCCTTTGTGACTATTTGGTCGTTATTTTCGACTGTATTTGTATTTATATATAAGCTTCCCTTAGTCCTTACCTACCTTTCTATTCATCTCTTTCTTTACATCCTTTACCTATATTTCTTTTTTTATCTTGTTTGTCTGATCTTTCATTTCTGCCTCTACGAATATATCTCCTTTTTTCATCTAGTTGCCTCTACCCACCTCTCTAAGGTTAATAAGGATGAATGGCTGATACTTGCCTTTAAGCAAAGTTTTATATTTTATCCATTTAAACAACTAAGCGTGCTTACTTAGTCCAAAATTAGAAGGGAATAAGTAAAATATACCCTTGGACTCTAAAATGTTCTCCCTACCTTACGCGATCAAGTCCCATCTTTAGTTCCATCTGTCCACCAAAAGAGGGGAGTGTGGGCGCACACAATACTTAGAGCAATACGCAGGCTTCCTATGTATACCGAGGTTGTAATTAGGGTAATGGAACGCACGAGTGGTGAGAGCAGATTTCTACCCCCTTTCCCCCCTCCCCCCGTCACTCCCTCCTCTCACCCAAAACAAACCTTCCCAAAACCCTCCCTACCATCCTCCATCCACCATCACCTCCCCATTCAACTTCGATAATTGGCTGGGATCCTAAAATAGAATCGATTGATGTTCATGGCGTACAGGGGTAAGGGGGTAGAGGGGGGGGGTGATGGAGATACGAATGCGAACATTGGTAATAGAAGATATGCGTTTCAGTTGGTAGCAATGCTATGGTGTGGCCAGAACCCCCCCGTCCATCTGGTTTGGGCGGGGGGGAAAGGGGATTGTAGGTGGCCTAGGTCTCTGCCGAAAGAGCGGAGAAACACAAATTAATTAATGTTCCACCACGAAGGTGTCTGGTTGTCTGTGTAATCGTATTGTGTTCGCGGGAAGTGTGAGGCCAGCCATCAAAAACAGTTCCATAGAACACGTGTTCGAGAACACACAAGGGACACTATCGATAATTCTACAACGCTGGGTGAAACTGTTGTTTTATAATAGCTCTATGAGCATACCCATTTAACAGAGTTATTAAAAGTTATGGAGATAACTCATTTCAATTAAAGTACTCTATTCATTATTTTAGGTATTTAAGGTGGGATTGAAGGGGACGCAAGAAAAGGCCAGTTTTTCCCAATTTTTTTATAGCAAAACATTTTTTGGTCCAAAATAAATCAAATATTTTTCCAGTAAAAACATAAGAGTTTAATTTTATTCACATGGTGACCTCAACAGTTGTTGAATATCTGTCATAGCGGCATTAGATGATAAACTTTTAAATAAAGGGGAAAAAAGATGTTATTAAATTACACGAAACCATTAACAGATATTCAACAACTTTTGGCTTTATGATGTGATGAAAATTAAACTCGTTTGTACTGGAGCAATAATTTATTTATTCGCGCCAAAAAATAATATATTTTTTTGGTAAAAATTGCTAAGCACAATAACCTTTTCTTGCGTCCTTCCCCCTCCCCGCCTTAACTCTCCCTTTTTGATCAGACTGATTTAATCAATACACGATTTATACATACAGCAATTTCTCATATCTTAGGAAGGCTGGTAATGTACAATGTAAAAATAAACGAAAACACAAATAACATTATAAGTGTTTACTATTTGATAGCAATTATGGCCTTGATTAAAACTCCTACCAACGGCATGCCTTAATAAATAATATTAAAATTAGATTGATAAAAATCAATAGTTGGAGAAAATAAATAATATATCAAAAAGGAACATTTAAATTTACAAATAAAAAAATTAAGAAGTTTGAATTGAAGAGTTGTTTTGTTTGAAGTATTGAGAAAACGAGATAAATAAAAAAATAACTATTTTCTAAGAATATTTATAGTTCTATATGTTATTACTATTATTCAATGAATGTAATGTAATACCATCTGGAAGTGCTCTAAAATAGTTTTTTCTATAAATAACCAAAGTGTTCAAAGATTATGAAAATAACAGGGGATAAAATCTAGTTCAGGTCTCACTAATATCAAATACTGACCTTTACTTAGTAAAAATTCTCCATAAAAATTGCATATAATTATATTTCACTTGAGGACTTTCTTCTTTTTATAATCAATGTAAATGTTTAAACCGTGAACACATCATAATTTCATGATTTTATAAGATAAGGCATAGAATTCCTTCCTTCATTTTCAAAAGCAAGAGAAAAGACAAAATTGTATTTAAAAAGTGTTCCAAATTCACTTATGCTGGAACAATAACTAAAAGCATTCTATTTAGAAGCAAAGATAAACAAAACAAAGATAAACAACAACAAAAAACCTCTTTGGGTCATCCAATCAAACAACACGTTGTTAAGTAACCTGTTAAACAAACCGTACTAGCAATAATATATCAAATAAAATTAAATAATAAAAGAGTGTTGATGGAGTAGTTTAGTGGATAAAAAATCTGTCACATATTAAACTCGCAGTTATTAATCATCTGAACAAAATTGTTGGACCTATTTTCAAAAATTAAAAACAAAATTCATCAGTTTATTACTTTTAAATAATATTCTTTAAGAAAAAAAAAATTGTATGAAATCACTTTTACTGTTAAAAGCTTCGCTAGAATTCACCCACTTTTAACTAAATCCTTAGTGATTTTTAAAATATTTAAAATTTAGTAAAATCCCTGTCAAAACATTTACTATTAAACGTATCCCTTTAAGTTCCCTACTTCCCCCAAAAAAGTTTATATTTAATTTTGTCATATCAAATCATTCCACTATTTTTTACAAAATCATTGTGTCAATTTTTTAAATAAATTAATTTGAATGTTTCACTAAAACACAATAAGTATACACAGTATTAATTATATGATAAAATACTTCCTAGATATATATTTTAAATAAAAGAGTGGATTCTCAACAACAAAAATTATTAATTTCAAAAATTATTCTTCAGCTGGATACTATTTAAAAAAGGGATAAAGTCAAAGTACTCGTATGAAGGTCTGAGGTACCGTCATATCATAAGTAAATATCATGTTCAACAAAATCCATCAAACTGTCTTTTTCCCGAGCCCAGACATAGACAGACATACATAGGGACATACATAATGGTTAAAATCAACGTTTTTGTTTGTTTCGGGGACACATAAAAAGTAAAGTTTCATCATACTCTCTTAAGTAAAAAATGTTCACGTTTACGATACCTTCCCGTAATATTATTATAAAGTAGAAAAAAAACTTATTACACCCGTCAAGAATTCAAACCGCGACCTCCCCGCCACCAAAACCCCCAAGACTAGATTCACCTGATTTTAATTCCATGAACCCACTGTTGCTGGTTTTGTTAGAAGCATTGCATTGAAAAACTCTTCAGTTAAATCCATCGTGTAACTATTAATTCATTAGATTAATTAATTTTTTTATATGAATAAAATAAAATTATATAGGTACGTTTAACCTTAGATTTATTAATGACTTATTATAAAGAGTAGGTATGGTGGTAGTTTAAAAGAAAATTCACATTCACATAGACATTGTGAACTATATTATAAATAGTTTTCACTCTAATTACTATATTTGAGCCAAAATTTGTGTTGTGTGCTTTACATTTAGACTGCGGTCCAGAAAAATGATATAAAAGCGTCACCAATCTCATGGAGGGGGCAAGGGGTCGTCAAGGGAGAGAGGAGTTATGGAAAGGATTCAAATATCTGTAATTTTATTACTTAGCTCAAGAGGAACGGGATGGCTACCTATGTAGGGGGAACAGAGTCTCCAGTAAATTACATTATTCTGCTTGCAAAGTTTGGGAATTTTGTTACAAGGGATGGTCGGGGGCGGGGTGAGGGGAATTAAGGGGAGGCAATGTTGGTAATTTGAGGTCGGGACAGAGGGAGTAAGAGTAGAAGGGAGGGGTGGGGAGGGGGGTGAGTGTATAGATACTAGTGAAAGTGGCACACAGCACTTTGCAATATGCTTCAGGAGAGTATAACGGTAGCACCAGAGCAATGAAGTGGGTCGCGTCCAGTGGCGGCTTGTGAAGAGTTTGTTAAGGGTTGGGAGAGGAGGGAAGGTCACTGTTTGAGAGCACTGAAGCTTCCTCGAGTACCGAACTCATCCCAGACGGTCCATGGGCTGAACGATGGTTAGTAATCGAGCGTTCCTCCAGCCCTAGGAAAAGGTTAGGTCTCAGGAGTAAATGAGACGTCAGATGAGGCAGAATCCAAGACCAACTATAATTTTCAAAGATCCAACCCAAATTTTTTTTTCGGCACATTTTTAATATATGTAAACTAGCTCGCTTGTCCATGGTTTAATATTATTTCAAATTTGATGTGAAGCGTGTTATTTAAAGTTTGAATCGTGGCTTTCCATCTAGTACTATTTGGTCAAATCAATTTTTAGCCCCCGGCATCATACTTGGGATAAATGTCAAACTAATCTAGTCTGGTTTTACAGTGGTGGTGAGGCCACTGGCTTCAGTTTTATCAATAGCTAATAATATAGTAAAATGTTATTAATGTTGACCATTAAAATATTATATATATCTTACTTTACAAAATTTCTTTCTTAGCAAAATCCTACTATAAATGATTTCCCCCTTCATGCAAGTGCTGTTGCATTTATTCTAAATTCTACCTTACTAAGCTTTGACTCATTAGCGTAAATAATATTTTTTATAGCCCGGGCAGGTATTAAAAAGCCAGGAAAAATCATTGGGAAATTTAAAACACGAATATTTTGAGCTAATTAATTAATAGACAGCTATGTAGCCAGATCCATTTCTGGTCAAATTATTGTTTACAATGCTCTATTATATTCTGGTGGGGGCTAGAGCAAGCTATTTCTCTCAATGATCTGGCTCTGTATCACTTCTGGCTTTGACAAAACGAAAGTGGAACAGGTATGAATGATACTAGTAATAAAATACAATACACAATCAGTCCCCGTGATGAATGGAGTGGAGGTGTCACTTGTAGGGTCAGTTGGTGGCTGCATTTCAGTGGGCTTGGCAGACTGACTGACTGTCTCGGTGAGGAAAACCACAGAACTACCTTACTCCTCGTCTCTATTACACCTCTTCAGTGCTCCCTAGCTGACGGTGGAATTTTTGAGGATCCGACCAACCTTCGGGTAGAGTACTATTATATATTATATATTATATTATATATATATATATTAATTTTAACATGTGTTTATTAAATAATAATCGAATGAATACATTTTAAAAACACTGTGCAATCATACAATCAAGTACGAAGCCAAATCAAAATATTGAAATGTAAAGTCTACCAAACATAAAATATTTTCCAGAAAAACCTTTACAGGAGAAAGGTGAGATGGCTACATAAGTGGGAGGATACTTAATTCAATATTAAATGGAAATTAATCTAATCTCTCCCTTCGAAACGGTTTTTTTTCCGAGCATTAATTTCAAACGCATATTATTTTTAGTGCCATCTCTTAAAAAAAAAATCTTAGAAAGAGATGAAAATGAGGTTATTACACGTTTCTAGGGTTAACCAGAAAAATTTCCCAATTTTAGCTCAGTCTCTAATTACTGGGAAGGAGGTGGGGGAGGGGGGATAAGAGTTCCTCTTACCATTCCTACAGTAAATTCCACAAAAGACCGCACAGAATGGCTCATGCGCGCTGTGTCCGAGGACCAGATTATGGATTTTACCTGCCCGCGGATAAATTTATGTTAGCCTCTGGTTTCACGGGAGGGCGGGAAGGGGGTTACAATGGTCATCCATTCATTGAGACCCCCGGAATAAATGAGCGTAGATCTATAGACGGATTTTTGTAGGTAAAACAGTAGATGATAGTTACTAAAGTTTCAAAAACCATTTTAATATATTTATACATCAAGTAGTAATATCTGCATGTGTCATTTTTGATAGATATTATCAATACCTAAAAAATACCACTAATAATATAGTAAATTGTGATCAATGTTGGCCGCAAAGAAATATGTCCGAATGCTCTGAACTGTTCTTCCTACCAAAATCATGGTATATGTTTGGCAAGCATCGGACTTGCCCCAGTGAAAAAAAAAACACTGCGTTATGAAGCAAGAATGTTGATAGGTTTCTAGGTAAAATATTCCCTTCTAAAATAATTTATATCCTTGTCTGAATTGTTGTTACACCTACATTGGTATCATAAGGAGTTACTTTCTCAATAGGCTGGATTACGGAAGACGAGAAGAACGTGGGTCAAGTCTTGGTAGATATACAGATGGTAATTTTTTCCAAAAATTATTTACCTCTCTCTCTCTTTCTCTTTCTCTATCTACGCAAATGTTTGTATATTTATTCTTTATTTTAACTAACTTTTCATTAACTCATCCCTACACTATTAGAACAATTTAACATATAATTATGTAGCCCAAGAAGGTAGTGAGATGTGGTGAAATAAATTAAGAAGATAAACATTCTGGAAACAATCATAATATTTTGAAAAATAAATTTCTCTAGAAAATGCGAAATAACTTGCTAATAATAAATATATGGAAAGATAAATATATAAAATAATTTTAGCTACGTTACACAAATATTGATTTTCTGCTTTGGATGGCCAAAGGTTTGTTTTTTTACACAAGCACCATTATTATATTGATCAATCTGTTTGATAAATGAATTTAACTAATTTATCTATTAGTATTTTCGAAAATATAAAAGACAAAACTATTGTTTAAATAAATAAATAAATGTATCATCGTGCTTACTACCTGTTGAGGTTATACGCATATAATATGATAATCGCTCTAATGGGGTAGTAATGAGGAAGGAAGCATTTTAAAGGTGATATACCTGCATTTGCATGGAAGAAGAATGGGTAAAATTTAGGAAAAACCACCCTCAGTAGATCCGACTGGGATTTGAATCCCAATCTTACCATCATCAGCAAGCCAGTATAGCACGAAAGTGATTGATGCCTTGGCTTAAGACTATTCGTCCACTGAGGCGGGCCAATAAAATGAAAAATAAATAAATTATGTATATTGTTGTTAAATTTAGAAATCATCTTTAATTCTTGAAACACCCACTTCGGTGGTTGAATGGTCTAGGATGATACGCTCACAATATAATGGACTAATTACGGGAAAATGAGGTTCGAATCTCAGTCGGGTGTACCAAGTGTGGTTTTTCTATAATAATTGTCCACTCTCCCTCCACGCAAATGGGGATACACTTCTTCTAAATATAATCTTCCTCAGCCGTAAAACCATTAGCGTAATCAGTACACGAGCGGCTTGTAAGACGTGATGCTAAAACAACGATACCAAATAAAAGCTTTAGAATAATTAAAATAGGCTGAAATTTAGTGAAGTAAATTACTTATAACCATTTGTAAAGAATATTCACGTTTTAATGTCTTAGTTTGATTGCTTTTATAATAAAATTAAAATTCGTATTATTATTAGAAACAAATACAAAAACAGATTGAAATCAATACTTTACCTATGAGAGTTATTTTCACGAGGTTTCTCTTTTTATATGATCCTAAAAGATTATTATTAATAATTATTATTATTAGCACCGCGTCTTACTACTCCGTTCGGGTTATACGCACTTACGCTAATGTGTAATGGTAGGGTGATTGTGAGATGAAAATGGAGGACCTACAGTTTAACGTAGAATCCGAACCACGGTGGAGGCCAGGCATTCCACACACATTCACAAGATGTCTTTTCAGAGGTGAAGGAAGGGTTTGATAATCAGATAAATCTGTGCCGGGATCGAGATTTGAACCCCGGCCGCCAGAACAGAAGTCTGACACCTTACCCCTAGACCGCCAGGTCACTTCCCTAATATATTAAAATTGCATGTCTTGTATTACGTTAGAATAATAATATTTAGCACCGCGTCTTACTACCCATTCGGGTTATGCGCTTTTAAGTAGTAATTACACTAATGGATTTGGAATTGGGAAGGTTGAATTAGAGGAAGTGAACCCGCATTTGCGTGGAGGGAGAGTGGAAAACCATTTAGGAAATACCGCTCCCAGTTCACTCGACCGAGATTCGAACCTCGATCTCCCCGTCCTCAGCAGTCGAGCTCAACACGACAAGCGCGTTAGCCGACTACGCCACCGAGGTGGGTTACGCAAGAATAAAAATTTGCCTTTCATACAAGTGCAGCAGTTCATCTAAGTTAAGGATTTAAACTAATCAATTTTAACAGGAAAAAAAACACATTAAAAAAAAACTTACGCCTTTTAATTGAATCCCTTCACCAACGATGTTCACGATAGCTGACCGCACCCGTTCTGTCAACATGTTTTAATCTCAATTTTTTTTTGTGGTGGTGGAAGAAGGGGGGGAGGGGCAGAAGTAATATTGAGTTACAGCATTTAATCCGTAATTACACTCTCACCGTATGTGTATTTTGATTGGCTAGGTTAATGCAATGTAACACCCGATTCGGACGCCTATCTACAAACAATTCAACAAACCTTCTCTCGACATCCCTAGGAAAGTTTTTATAGCAATACGTGTGACGTCATCGCGTGTTCAAATATTCTCTAAAAGCGAGAGAGAGAGTAGGGGAGGGGGGGAAGCTAGAGGGGAGTGTCCATTTCTTCTATGGTAGATAATGGTTTATTAACACGTAGCCTTCCCATGTGTCTCATCATCATTTTCAAACGCACGCGTCAAAATGGATCTCGTTCGTATTGACGTACCTCACACACATCCTTTAAAAACAATAGAAGGGATCAGTGCCAAAATGACGCATGTCGTTTTCTACTTGTGTTGATAATCATGGAGATGTTTTCATGTTTGACAAGTATAGTTCATCTACGGTAAAAGTGGAAATGTCTAGCAGAAGGTTCTTTATTGTAAACTAGACCCTTCCTTCTCCCTCCCCCTGCCACATTATTATTTTCAACACACATATTGAAGAATCATCATAGACTCTACCATAAAATATGAGTGATTATCGACATTTTTATGAGGAATAAATTAAATTTTAAAAATAAAATATAGCCTGTGTTACTCGCTGATAATGTAGCTTTATATTGGTGAAAGAATTTTTAAAATCGATCCAGTAGTTTTTGAGTTTATCCATTACAAAAAAAAATCCACTTTTTAATATTAGTGTAGAAAAAAAAAGCTGAAAGTGACTAATGTCAGCCTGTTAGGAAATAATTATTTCTATTTTCGCATTAAACCTATATTAGCAATCAAAAGTTTTGGATTTGCTTATTTGAGGTAGTTAATGTGCCCTTTCTAAACCTATTGATTATATCAACACACGAGAATGTTTATAAGGGAAAGGGTCTACCAATTTTCCAGGGAAAGTTATTTTCACATACCTTTTAGAATCCACAATCAACGGGATTAATTCCGCTCTGAAGTTGTGTTAAGGATTTTAATCAAGGAGTAAAACAGAAATTTTTAACGGTTCTGGTTCCGGTTTCTGTTCTCTAAACAAACATAATAAGTTTCCGGTTTGGGTTAGAACACAATAGAAGTTCAGGTTCTTTTTGGTTCCTGATAGTATTTAATTTCTGATTCCGGTTCTTTAAATTAAAAAAACAAACAGAATCTTCCTATTAATTTGGGCTACGTCAAAGTACTAGATTCGATAAGGTTTTTTTAATTAATGGGGAAGGTTATTTATTTTTGAGGAAGTGTATCCGCATTTATGTGGAAGTAGAGTGAAGAACCCACTTTGTAAATAACACTCTGGATCAAAAGTATTGCTAGATTAAAAAAATATTATAACATACCTTAATAACAATAGTGCATCATTCTAATTTGCATCTTTATCAATCACCGTCAATCTCATGGTCAAAAACTTCAGAACCGAGTTTTCTTTAACGTAACCCATCAATAATATTTAAACCACTTACTAACAAACAAAAATAATCATCTCCACACTGTACACAAGAAACACGTTCACCGAGCTACTTTCTAATTTAAGTTTTGAGTGAAAGAATTTAAAGTTTTCATTTTGCCACCCTCCATCATTCTTTTCCAGCTATTATAAGCTGTTCAAAAAACCACTAGATTAACAGTTTTCACTTTTAGAAAGTACCAAGTACAATAGGCTTATACCGCTTCTCCCAAAGAGATGATTTATTAATTTCAGTATTTCAACTTCTGAGGAATGTGGTATTATCTGCTGTCTATCAAAGCTAAGTACAGCTTTTTAAAACTCTAGCTCGGACATAAAAGTGAGAAAACAGCGAACACTGTGACAGTTACGACATTACTTTGGAATCTAACATTAGAGAAGAGTTAAAGAACGCTTGACACTAATCACCTTAGAAAAGAGGTTTCAAACAAAGTAGTCAACCAAAATAAAACAAGCCTTTTCAGAACTTACTATTATTATTAGCACCGCGTCTTACTGCCCATTCGGGTGATACGCACTTACGCTAATGTTTAATGGTATGGTGATTGTGAGATGAAATGGAGGACCTACAGTTTAACGTGGGATCCGAACCACGGTGGAGGCCTGGCATTCCTTGGTAATCAGATAAATCTTTGCCGGGACCGAGGATTGAACCCCGGCCGCCAGCACAGAAGTCCGACACCTTACACCTAGACCACCAGGTCACCTTCATAACTTACTGATAAAGGGGGAAAACACAACCATTCAAAATTAAAATAAGTTTAGAAAAAAAAAGGTGTGCAACATGTCAAAATTATATATAATTCTGTAAAACTCGGAACCTTTATGAAACTAAATTTATTTAACGGTTTCAATTCCAGTTCTGATTCTTCAGAATAGTGTTTTTTAGTTTTCCGATTCTGGTTCCTTAAAAATAAACTTTAATTTCTGTAATCGGTTCCGGAACCTGTTTCAGTTCGACTCCCAGAATTTAATCACTCAAGAAAAATTACGTCGACCCCAAAGCTAGGAATGAACCCTTGAACATCAGGTCCTGAGGCGAGAAATTTACCTCGAGACAATCGAAGTGTTATCAAACAGTTCAAGTATTACTTACAACCAATTTTCGCAATAACTAACCTTCCGCCAGCTCTCATTTACTCTCCCACCGCAGATGAGTTCTAGTTATTGTGTCTGTAAGCTATTTGTCGAACATTAAAACATCCAAACATCACTTTCATTTTAAAGATTAGTTGTATTGTAAATATTAAAAACTATATTCTATACGATTATAATATATTATAAATCCTAATATAATCTAAATAACAGCTTCCAATCTAAGGAGAAATTACAGGATATTTTCAACTTTAAATTCAAAGAGAAGTCTTAAGACCGTATTAACGATAAGAACGTGACATAATTCTTAGCACGATGTATTAGGGATAATGAAAGTTGAATCTATAGGTTTTGTAAGCATATTTGCTTGGGGTGTAATATTAAACAATTTAGTTAAAACCATTTTAATACACACGACTGGGATTTGAACCCCGATTACCACATCATAAGAAGTTCAGTCTTTTGCTAGAGTGTCGCCTTAGATCGTGCAACCACCGAAACGAGTTATTTAGAATTAAAACGCAACTAATCCTAACTTTATTGCATTAATACCTTGAATATATTTATTAATTTGATGGCACTCTAACGGATGAGTGGTTCTTTGCACAAAACTAAAGATGGATTTAGAGGGGGTGGGAGGATTTTTGTCTGATTTCACACAAAATGTGGATTAATATCTGTCCCTTTCGTAACTCAAACCGATCCCACAGGAAAGAAATAGCCAACCATTGAAAACAGGCCACACCTTTATAGCCCTCTGAAAACTTGATAATGGAATAGTAGTTATTGAGGTGGTTCTACATTATTTCATAAACCAGTTTAATATGTCTGAAATAAAGTGCATTAAGCATGTTATAATGTAATTGAATAATTATGAGAGAATTATGGAAAATGGATCGCAACGGAACTTTACAACCATTACCACATGTATGAAGAATATACCTTGTGACATCGAGATATTAAAGTACAGTATTTGTAAATGTGTGTTAATGTTTTTTGTGCTTCATTTTATACAACTCTCTCGTGTTTCTTCCCTGAAATATTATAAACAAATTTAAAATATATTTTAGTTATTTGAAGACTATAGTATCGTGCGTTTTTACTACCACATCCTACTACCCATCCAGATATTATTTATTTAATAACACTAACGATCAAGGGTGTAGAAAACTAATTTTTCTAAGGTTTCTAGGATTTTTCCACTAACAAATTCTAGGGCAGTCCTAATCCTGCCTTTCTTTCAAATTTTTCATAGTTAACAAATGATGTTTTGAGTAAGTATGTTGAGCTAATGAGTGGGGGAAGGGTAGCAAACCTACTTTCATAAGCTACAAACTCCACTTCTGAGAGTTATGTCATAACAGTTATTTTCTTAATGTGATTCCTCAAGAAAGATCTTACAGGTGATTGCAAAAATGTTTGCCTATTTTTTTCGGACCTTCCTTACTAGCATCATTACAAGAAACGTCCTTTGTTTTTCAGTGCATAATGAATGTATGAGAAAAGAAGTACGATATTTAATGTCGACAGAGCAAATTTTACAATCTGGAGTTGTACAAGGTAAATATTGAAGGTGAATATTAAAATATTAATTTACTGTAGTAAGAGTAAGAAACTTAAACATTAGGTTCCTATATATTTTTGTTCCCAGAGGGGTGCAGTTAATCTCAGGGGAGGAGGGGGAGTCTGGACCAACAACTTTCTACTCCCTTACTAAAGGTATATGGCTAAGAAAGGTAACTTTTGAAAATGAGTATTTGAGTATAGGATGTGCTTGGAAACCAAGAAAAAAATTATTAAAACTCACCCTCAGTATACTCGAACGAGATTCAAACCCCGATCTACCCATCAGTCTAACACGAGAGTGGCGTCTTAATCCATTCAGCTAGTGAAGTAGGTCCAACGATGTTGGTTTATGTTTATATATACACACGGCGTGTTCTGAAAGTAGCTTTAAAAGAATTTCACGTAAAATCTAGAAAGTTAACCAAATTAGTCTTTAACGAAAAATGGTCCTTGCAATCCTTAGATTAGGCTACACTTCCAGAATTGCAAGTGTCTACAATCGACCCATGTACAAAGTGAGCTCAATCCTCACCCCCAACACCCCACCCGTCAAGTACACCCAATATAGAGAACCTAGACACCTACTTAAGGGACTTCCCAAAGAGCATCGTGTCCATTCCACATCCCCATACAGCTTTCATAACAATATCCGACATGGAGATGTTTGTACCGATCGATTTAGGCTAGGGTCAGGGGTTCCCCTATGAACAGGGTTCATAAACACCTGAAGCGCTAACTGTGTTCTAGAGGGTTTACAAGATAACATTGTTCTTTGGTATAATGACGTGTCAGTGCAGATGTACCAGCCGGTGAAGGCAAGTGTCAGGGATTCCCCTTTGAACAAGGTTCATAAACACCCGTAGCTCTGCCTGTGTTCTCAAGGGTTTACAAGAAACATTGTTCTTTGGTATAATGACGTGTCAGTGCAGATGTACCAGCCGGTGAAGGCAAGTGTCAGGGATTCCCCTTTGAACAGGGTTTATAAACACTTGTAGCTCTACCTGTGTTCTCAAAGGTTTGCAAGAAACATCGTTCCTTGGTATAGTGACGTGTCAGCGCAGATGTACCAGCCGGTGAAGGCAAGTGTCAGGGATTCCCCTTTGAACAGGGTTTATAAACACTTGTAGCTCTACCTGTGTTCTCAAAGGTTTGCAAGAAACATCGTTCCTTGGTATAGTGACGTGTCAGCGCAGATGTACCAGCCGGTGAAGGCAAGTGTCAGGGATTCCCCTTTGAACAGGGTTTATAAACACTTGTAGCTCTACCTGTGTTCTCAAAGGTTTGCAAGAAACATCGTTCCTTGGTATAGTGACGTGTCAGCGCAGATGTACCAGCCGGTGAAGGCAAGTGTCAGGGATTCCCCTTTGAACAGGGTTTATAAACACTTGTAGCTCTACCTGTGTTCTCAAAGGTTTGCAAGAAACATCGTTCCTTGGTATAGTGACGTGTCAGCGCAGATGTACCAGCCGGTGAAGGCAAGTGTCAGGGATTCCCCTTTGAACAGGGTTTATAAACACTTGTAGCTCTACCTGTGTTCTCAAAGGTTTGCAAGAAACATCGTTCCTTGGTATAGTGACGTGTCAGCGCAGATGTACCAGCCGGTGAAGGCAAGTGTCAGGGATTCCCCTTTGAACAGGGTTTATAAACACTTGTAGCTCTACCTGTGTTCTCAAAGGTTTGCAAGAAACATCGTTCCTTGGTATAGTGACGTGTCAGCGCAGATGTACCAGCCGGTGAAGGCAAGTGTCAGGGATTCCCCTTTGAACAGGGTTTATAAACACTTGTAGCTCTACCTGTGTTCTCAAAGGTTTGCAAGAAACATCGTTCCTTGGTATAGTGACGTGTCAGCGCAGATGTACCGGCTGGTGGAGGCAAGTGTCAGGGATTCCCCTTTTAGTAAGGTTTATAAATACCTGTAGCTATATTTATGTTCTCGAGGGCTTACAAAAGACTTTCTTCCTTTGTATAATGACATTAATTTAGAGTAAGATAGTAAATTTTTTTTATTAATACTAGAGCAATAGCTTAGTGATAATTGATAATATAGAAATGTTTTAATTGTTAATTATTTATGTTGGAAGTCACTCCTGGAGTTTTAACGAATAGAATACAATATTAAAAATTGTACTGTTTTCCCCAGAGAAAGATATTCTTACTATATCCTTATTAATGGGAGAACGAGTCTATCTAGAGAGTTTTACACCCTGATTAATCGATTTAAAAACGTATCATCTTATAAATTATAGATAAAAAATACATGACAAAATCTAGCTAACACAAATCACACTCCTGACAAAAATATAATTATGTACATTACCAAAATAAATATACTCATGATTAAAATATAATGTTATTATTATTATTTAATGATAAGAAAATTATCTACCTTCAATGCATGGAACTCAGTAAAATACTAAATTTAGAAAGTAGATATATTAGGTAATACATTTTAAACAATCAATGAGGGAGGGCCTTAATTTACACCCACAAGTTGGTTAATTGTTTTATTTTGTGAGGAAGATTTCAGAATTTTAAACAATCAGTGAAGGAGTGCCTTAATTTACACCAACACGTTAGTTAATTGTTTTATTTTTTGAGGAAGATTTCAGAATTTTAAACAATCAGTGAAGGAGTGCCTTAATTTACACCAACACGTTAGTTAATTGTTTTATTTTGTGAGGAAGATTTCAGAATTTTAATGAAAAACATTTGAAGGCTTTGCTTAGCTAATGTAAAATTACGTTTTGTGGTGGGTTTATAAAATAAATTAGTCCAGAGATTTAATACATAGAGCTCTTTATATTTAAATAAATAATTAAATAAACTAATGGGTACATATGAGTGCAATATTATTGAGAAACAAATACAATTTCTAAAATGTTCATGGTGCCAACCAGTAATTGATCCATAAAAACTTATATTTCACTGTCTTCTAGTAAAGATAGTGCCGACTTCTGTGAATAGGTGGTGTCATGTTGTCAGGCTAATGCATCCTCCGTCTATTAATATAAGATTTCTAGACCATAACTTTTAATTTTTCATTCAAGTAGATCCTCATTTGTCCTCAAGAGGCTAAGTCTGACACTATTCAAGACCCAGTACTACACAGAAAAATCTGGAACTGTCTGGGTTAGAACCTGGGACTTCTGTATCTAAAGCCAGAAACTCTGATAACTAAACCAAAATGGTAATAAGGTTTTAGATCAAAATTGTTAAACCAGTACTGCAAATAAAAAAACATTTAATTTTTTTAAATACTATTAGCTAAAATGTGTCTATCATTTAAATTCGCCTCTCAATCTAAGACGCAATTTCGCATGATTAAGCTTGACCCAAATGGCGTGGATCGATAGTACAGCATAGGTCTATTATAAAATCGATGTTACATCGATTAATTTCTTGATCACGATGGTCGGTATTTGGGCAGACATCTAACTTTGCTGGAAGGATTCTACACTAAAGAAGGAAAATAATGTAAATATTGTCCTTACACTTTAAGTGATGAGATTTCATTAACGTTGGTGAACAATTTATTCCTTTTTAGTAGTTGAACATTCTCTTTAGTATATGAAAATAAGAGTTTGTCACGTTAACACATAACATCTAATGTGTTGTTTCGCTGTTAAAATTTTTTATCTTACTGTGACGAGCTATAAGTATTTAACCTTTCCTTGTGATTGTGTGGAATTCCAGGCCTCCACCGTGGTTCGGACACCACGTTAAACTGGTTGATCCTCCATTTCGTCTCACAATCACCCTACCATTACACATTAGCGTAAGTGCGTGTAACCCGAACGGGTAGTAAGTCTCACTGCTAATAATAATAATAGTTTAACCCTTCTTTATAATGCATTATGCATTTATTCACTGTTCCTAAATACCTTCTCTATAACTGTTCAAAAAACCACCATTAACCAAACGTTTCTACTTACCACGATCTTATTTCATGTGAACTACATTTTGGTTACATGGTTACATACGCAAACTTATTAGAACTCCCGAGCCGATGGCAAGCTCAAATGTCCTATTCGATTTTGCCTATGCCTTCAAGTTTAGCGAAGGCTGGAAAAAAGATAAATAATTTATCACGCAAGCGCTGGAAGATCGCCACCACATCCAACTCCTCTTACTACAAGATGTAAATGTAATGGGTTCGACTCCCACCAATTTATTAAACTCTAACGACGCCTGAGAAAATAATATTTCTTCTTCCTCACCCCTCCTTCTTCCACAATTTTGATCTTATAAATTTGGGTGTTCAGCCCACACAATTGTACTAATTTTTCAATCAATGGCGGAAGAAGCCACACAACTACCTTTGATTGTACTGTAGTCGCCTGCTGATCTACGCTTAACTGATGTCTGTGAGAATATTATCAATTGTCTCGCCGAATGGACGTAGTAATAACTAGTGGAATTTATATATTTCCTTCGGAGAAAGTTGTTAAAGTTTTACGTCTGCTTGGAATTATTAGGATATGTATGGTTAAAGCTTTTCTCTGTTGAATTGCAGGAACTTTGCCGATCTATTTAGTTAAAGTGAGTGCATAATTTAACTATGCTATTTTGTTTAGGAGTCGCTTACTCACTCAAGGTATTGAATTATGTTTCTGAGACGCAGCGCGTACTTGGGAATTATATTTATGTAGGGAGCTCAGCTTAATTACTTGCACTAGGGCGTTTATAAGTGGTAATTTAATGTAATCACTGTTTGGTTTCCTTAGGAGTCAGTATGTTGTAATTGATTAAATCTCAAAATATATTGGCTTTAAGGTCTTTTTACGCATAGCTCTACTGCTCAAATACTTCTCCAAATATTATTTACGGTGGTCTCCCTTAAGGATAGCATTAGAAATCCAAATATAACATTCATTTGTACTTAAATAGATCTGACATTTTGGAGAAATATTTCTAAAATGTATTTTTTTTTAAAAAAGTGTCTTGGCTTGAAATTACTCTCCTCTCCAAAAGAAAAAAGAATGTATATCTTCTATTTTTAATTTGTCATAGCCATGTTTTCCTCTTAATTTTTTTTAAAAGGATAAAACTGAGTTCTGGCATCGCTTTAACTCAACTTCGTGTGCTAATTATCGACTTTTCATCGCTCCCCCGATTTGTCCTATTGGATTTAGTTAATTACGGAGCCGCAGCAGTGTTTCAGGCCTCCAACGAATGTCGAAAAGTGGGGGGGGGGGGGG
>CABFOW010000334.1:24922-108126 GCA_902141385.1 Timema californicum | reverse complement strand
GTGTAAGGGGTGGAGTAGGGGGGTCACTCAAACTTCTCTCGCTTATATCGGAAACTCAGCCATGATGGTGGTGGTGAGTAGTATCGGTAAATCATAAATGAATAGGTACAGATATAAAACTAGATCCATTTACGTTGACATTAAAGGTTATTTTCCTCCAGCAATAGCGCGGCAACTTTGGTCGTTACAGAAAATGGGTTAAGGTTTGTTTTTTCCGTACATGATTGACGCCTTTCGGAGATAGGGCTCTGTTACATGGAAGTAGCCGATGTAAAAATAATTTAATGATTTTGTGTTCGAGAGCGGTTAGCAACAGATTAATCTCTTTGCTAACGAGAGTACTATCCTCCCCTTATACTGAGCGTTTTAAAATGAATTAGCACTTTGTACGAGGGACTAACTTTGATGTAACTATAGGTCTATCAGAGGCCCGATACGATATTTTATTAATAAATATAGGCCATTTCATTTCCATAAACTTTTCTAACTTAGATTTGAACAACATTTAGAAATATGGTTACATATTTAGTAGGTTTAGCTTTGAGTGAGGCAAATAAACTGTCCAAACACTGATTATATTATACAAACGTATTTTGTGACCGATAAAAAAACAATTCAGGAAAGATCAGATATTTATTCCCAACTAAGTTTCCAAAGAAAGGGGGAAGTTCGTCAACAGTGCAATTTCTCATCCCATTTCCAAACGAATGCTGGTTAACTTGATTAAAATTATTCAGCCTATATTCGTTACAAAAACATATCCTTCATGTACTTGGACAAAAAAGGTAAAAAAAATATATTAGCACCTGCTGAAACAGACTTATTTTCACTAGATAATTTAACATCCAGCTCTACACAAAATGTGCAGTTCTAAAAATAAGGTGCCTGGGATTATAAATGATAAAAATATAAATAGAATAACAAATAATTATTTATTGAAACTAGATGATAACACCATTTTGTTCTTAAAAATATATCGTGATATTTGCAGTTCTTAATATTGGTGGGTATCATTTTCTTATCTTAAAATTGTACCTTAATAGGATTGTGTAGTTATAAAAATATCATTATATTATCCTTTGTTCACTTTATCATAAGACCTAATCCCGTGTTCTTGGCAATACCCTTAAACATTAGCCCCCCTCAGGTTCGAATCCCGGTGGAATAAAGGTTTATCAAAGCTAACGTGACGCAATACCAGTTCGCTCCGAGTGTTTCGGAGCTAATTAAATCGTGGCTTTAAGCGCTAATAGCACTTAGCTTGGGATAATACCATGAACAATCAAACTGTGTAAATATAAGTTATTATGTACTATGTAAATACCCCACCTTTGTATACACACAGCCATTTTTAATTTAAAATTGACAAAATCATTCAAATGTAATTACAATTAAATGATTAATCGGTATTACACATGTAGTGTGTCCACCCCGACTCTTTACAAAATAATAATTAATGTTTTCAAGATTAATGTGTGTGTGTGTGTGTGTGTGCGCGCGCGACTATTCAAAGAATTTTATGAAATGTTTGAAGTGCCTGTCAACAGTATTTGTAAATGTCCTCAACAACCCCTGTGTTGATTTGATAACGATCCACAGTTATATTTACATAACTTAATATAGGATTACATTATCTCAATGTATATAGGACATGTCATTTAACCGTAGAGAGAGAGAGAGGAGGGACCAGGGACGAGGTTGTTAGATGAGGGTGGGGGTTAAACGAGCTGACCATGTTTACACAAAAACTTTGACGTTGATATAAATTGATTACGATGGACTGGTGAGGGCCCGTTTGCCGGTCGTTCAATCCACGTACCCAATCACTAATGGAAGAGTTTTTCTAGAGATAAAAAAAACATCACATTTATCTATGAATTTGAGTTTGTGTATCGGTACAATTATGTTAGTTCACTCGTTCTTCCAATTTTTATAATAATACATCAAACTAATTTGATAAGCTTTGTGGCACGTTTTCCACTCAACGCAATTGGACGTGATAATATTTTATGTTTCAATATCTAATTCGTCTGGTTGGATTAAAAAAAAAGCAGCACATATTTAATCTAGGCTTATCAACCGGTCAAATTACAAGAGTATGGGTACAAACGTTACAGGTGGGGAAATATATTTATGTACTTTAAAGTTAATATAAAATAATATGTTTTTAATATATTGTTTTTTAGTGTTTTTGGTTTTGGAGTATAAGCTAAAGGATCGTTTGAAAAAAGCTTTTCATTAGCTTAAAATCAATATTATATTAGAAATTTGTTTTAAATATGTTGAGTTCCTTTTGTGGATTTCTAGATCGTATTTAATCTAACGGGTGTAAGATTTTAAAGTCTATAAAGAGCTATTTTTAGAGATGGGTAGAGTTTCATATAACTCGATTCCAAATTCGAATCCTAGATTTTTTTTAATGTATTATTTTATTTAAAGTTTAACTAAATAAAATATTGAGTTTAAATAAATTCCACTGAAAAATTATATTATGTGTGTCCTGTCTATTACGTCATTAAACAAATATAACACTTTTTTGAGTAAATTATTAATACTATTTATTCTTTTTTTTATTTTATTTTTTACTCTCACAACTACGCAATTATATGTATTTCTTTTTACCAATTGGATAAATTATTTCAGGTTCATAATTGTACGCAAGATACTTTTCTGAGATTCATTCGAATCTAGAATCTCTCTAATCCTCAATTCCCTCAAATTATATGGTATTTAAGTTTTCCATCTCTAAGTTATTTTCTAAAGTCTTAGTTAAGAAATTCTTCTGAATTGTTATCCATAATCATATTTAAAAAATACCTATTATTTTGTCTTCGCGAGGAAAATGTTACTGACTTTGTGGCAATAATAATAAACCAATGATGAGTTTATAAGAAAAAGTTTTAAGTGTTTATACTACTTTTGTTAGACAACAAGAAAACTTTGGACACCAGTGAATACCACTTGCCAAACACAATGCCCTCATGCATCAGCCCTCTATCTAGAGCTTGATAAAGTATCCTAACTCCCTCTCACCTCCCTTAGGTTTACGATCTACGAGTCGACCTTAACTTTAAGAGTGAACGTTGCACTTACCTGGATATATCCCTGTCCCTGAAGGGTCAATCTGACGAACGGTAGTTTATAAAGGGACGATGGATCTCGTGTATTTCCTCACCTTCTCACGTCTAGTATACCAAGAGTTCTTCCTTACGATCGTTGTCTTTCTTGAAGGACGGAAGTATATTTCGCTGAGCAAGGAATTGGGACGTTCCTTAATATACGTAAGATGTTCTTGTCAAGAAAGATTAGCTTTCATTTTCAAAAATAGAACGAACTTAATAACTATTCAGCCACTTCGGTGGTCGTGTGGTCCAAGACGTCACTCTCGCAATAAACTATATTGCCGAACTTTTATCTACCCATCATCACCAGTCTAGTCTACTGCGAGGGTAGCGTCTTAGACCATGTGCCCACAGAAGTGGGTCTAACAATAATTAATGGAACTACTAGGATTATACTCAAGAAAGAATGTTTTGTCAAAGAAAACCCAAAACCTAAAAAGCTACTATGTGAACGTTTAAAAAATACGCTAGCAAATATTATTTTACATAAATTTCAACATAAAATGCTCCACCATTGTATATTTTACTATATTATTTGTATTATTTAATTTATAGGCCTATTTATTACTTATATTAAAAGTGACAGCTACAGATAATATGACTTGATTTCAGTAACTTACCATCTGCAAAACACTGTTTTTCTTAGTAAAACCACCCTATAGTTGAATAGTAACACCTGGGATAGAACCAACGTCTAGATGTCATTTTTCAACTATATTTAATAGAATCCCTGCATATTTGCAAAAAAATATTATTTTATTGTAAATATACTCTGTATTGAGAAATGAGCTAAAATAGTCCCATGTTGAACTTACAAACTATTGAAATGAAACAATACTTTTAATTTTTAACTAAATTAACGTGAGTCAGATTTCTCATCGCAGTCTTGTTTAGTGTAAGAAAAACTGTAAAATATGTTTATCCCATGATTATAAAATATTAATCTCCTGTACATAATAATCTAAACATGTATACCAAAGTCAATTAAGCTCTTAGGATATGTTATTTTTATAAACGTGGTTTACATTGTGTGTAGTAATTAATTAAATTACGTTAAAACTAACAAAAATGTAAAACAATACACACACTATTTAGGAATGTTAATCGCCGTGAGTTGGTGCAAAATAAATATGTTTGAGATGAAAATATGGTTAACACATCTCAACGAAATTGCTTGCATCTCAAAAGTAGAGAAATACGATTTTCTAAACCTGCCACCAACACATGACGTGACAGTTGTCAACGGTAGAAAATATCGAATTACGTTGTCTGGAAATGATGTAGATATATGTTTTCTGGTTTAATAGCGGTGTTTATCAAGCTTAAGGTGGCTGTATCTTATAGCAGTGAGACGTGTTGTAGACGTTCAGAGATCCAGAATTATTCTAGACAGTTGTTTACAAATGGTTACATACAACTTTTTATGATATATTATTTAGAGAAGAAAAAGTGGTACAGTAATGTAAATGATCGCTATTTGAAGAATCTTTTACTTTCTATAATTTAATTATATATTAAGAAATCACGTATTGCACTTTTAGGTATTATAAATGATTTTTTATAAGACAAATAAATAGCAAATAATAAATTAACCCCAGAAATATGTGTTTGTAGAATACATTCCATAAACTATGCTAATTTAAGATAGTGGCATTCTATCCAACAGATTTGGGATGCCTCAATTCGGGAAGTAGTTTGTTATAACAAAATAAAATTGAAATCAAAATGAACACACGATAATTATCAAAATGTTCCGTTAGAAATGAAACTTTATACTCTATATTATATAACTATTTAAAAATAGATTAACGTTTTTAGTTATGTATTATCTCAAAGATGTTTAACGCCTACTTTCAAAGATATAAGACTAAGGTAAATGTTGAGAAACATTTTATTAAACTAATAAATCAACTTTTTAATAAATTCGAAATAATATTTAGGACTGTTTTAGAAAATTCTACCCATCATAACTGCTATTTTAATAAGAAATAACACAGTTTTAAGATGTTTAAAAAGTTCAGAGAGGGGGGCATCATTATTACAAAATTATTTAATCCTACAAAACAAAAATAATTAAGAATATATGTAAAAATATCATGATTAAAATTTTATTATAGATTTTGATTTAATATATTTCCCTACTTTAACTTGAAAATGTCTCATGAAACTATAGCAAAACCTCATCTAATTTAATCAAAATAAAGAAATATTTTTAAAAATGTATATATATATATATATATTTCAAATTAGTTCTAAAAAAACAATATTTTCATACACTATAGTGTTCATACTTTCAACAAAATAAAATATTTCTTTGAATTTGACAACCATATAATTTGTTTAATGGTAAATTGTCTAAAATTTCCATAGATGTTAAAATAGGTCCACCAAAACAATATTTTCTCTGATACATAAGAGTTAAACAAAAATAAATATTTTTTGAAGACCATAATATATTTAATTTGCAAACATCAACAAACACATAGCATTCTCATAAAATATATGAGCAAATATAATGTTATTTAGCCATCAGCACAAACACACACAAATAAAAGTTTTAATTTCAACTATTTTATAAATATTATATCAAGCAGACCTCTTCTTCATATCAACTAACACTTCTCGATTTCAACCAAAAACCTCATATTCGAATCAATCCTTTGAGAAGTTTGGCATCAACGCCTGGAGGTATATTCGGGCTAATGTTCGAGTAAATGCTACCAAGGGAACTCACCCTTTACAGGTGTAGAAGCGCAAGTGAAGCAAGAGCATGTACAAGAGAGATGGCCAATACCTCTTTTGTTTGTTTTCCCTAAATAGACTCGGGTACATCGTGACGAATAAACACCACCCCAAAGTTCATTCAGCAGCAGACTGGAGAAGCTACCAGGTACACCATAATTAGACCATCAATGAAGTCCTGGCCGGCTGTTAGAGGTAAAGTGGATCAACTCCCTTGTTTAAAGATACGTCGCTAAATTAATACGTTTAATAATAATAATAATAATAATAAATTTAATGGCAAAGTAAGGGCTACCACCTTTTCTTACACTTAAAACAAACAAAAAAATACAGCTAAAACAGAAGCTAAACAAATAATAAACATAAAAAAACAACACAAATAATGATATAAAACTAGAGGGAAATACAGATATAGTACGTAACATAGAAAGAGTACATATATTTTCAAGGTATATTGAGATTAGCCTAATATTACTCAGGTGCACGCGCGTGCGCACACGCACACACACACACGCACCAGAAGGTGTCATCGCATCTCACACTCCTCACTCCAGTGACAGCACCCACACGCAGATTATTTGCAAGTTTTACCTTGAAATCATACAACTCTAAGTTTTGAATATCTTTGGCTAGGGTAGTTCCTGAACGAGAAGCTGAAACAGTGAAATAATTTGGCTAGTGCAATTTTACTTTCTCTTATAGCAAATTACGAATTCGGCCCCACTTTTCCTGTAGAGGTAGGCCTAAATATTTTTGTCTCAAAGATCTCATAAATTGAGGGGGTTGGGGCAAAAACATAATACCCCTCGTAGATGGGGTGTAAAACTTACTTACTGTTTCGACTTTTATGAAACCCTGAAATATAACAATAAATAATAAAATAAAATTTTCGTCAATATTAACTATCCTCAAGGTTTTGACTGACTACTAAAACAACATGTTTGTCAAGAGGTAAGCTACCAGAAAACAATGCTAACACATTTAAAATAATAAAATGAGAGCTATCGTGTTTTTGCCCCAACCCCCACAACTATGTCCCATGAACAGACATTCCTTGCCGTTTTACATAGACTAAGGAATGTCAGCACTGATAAGTTAGGTTAGCTAAGGCTTGACTCATGATTAAAGAGATACACATAATATAAATAGGTAGACAACAGCTGGGCTCAAGTTGGTACACCAACATGTGGTCAAAGTCTGAAAAACTGCCTTCCCAACCACTCTTTGTGGGGATGAATTTATACGTGACCACTCATTTAGAGAGTGTAGTGTGATGCCTCATAACCCATAGCCCCTACCTCAATCTACGATTAATGTTGACGTTTTGTGTTGCCGAACAAAGATTTGTTTTACTATTCCGTCTCCTTATTTAAAGTCTGTTTCTCATAGCTTTTTATATGAATGACAGTTGAAAAATCATATGTTAATGTTTTGGGTTGCCAACACTTACAGAAGATCACTGTTTTATTATAAATGATAAAATTTAAATACATGCTATATTTGATACTGTGAAGTTTACAGTTCCGTACAAAGATTTTTTGTATCTTTTTCATAAACTGGGAGATGGTTACTCAAGTACTGACATTAAGCTTAAGGAATATATATTGTACTACAAAAATAAATATAGAATTAAAGAAAAAAGTACTCATTATATTAAATGTTATCAGCAATATCAAGTGGAAATAGGGGGTGCTGCAGTTCCACGGTGCCTATACACGAGCCGCCACTGCTGCAACTACAAAAACAATAAAGTCAAACGGCAGGCCCAACGAGATATATTGCAGTAAGTATTAATATACTATCTTTGTGAAGAATTTTAACGCGATTTATTATTTATTTATATATGCTATATACAACCGAGTAGTAAATTAAGCCTTAGGAAATTTCGCGGGGCACTTTCACAATTTTGTGTTACAGAAAATGGCCGTGGCACACCTGTTAGAATCCTTTTATTAGGGACTGTTTATAATATTTTTTTGGGCTGTCATCCAAGTAAACTCGTGTAGTGAATGTACTCTAAGTCTATCTGTTCCTGAAACTTAAGTCTAAATGGTTTGATAGGTTTCACTAAAACTTTATATTTTTATGGTACTATATGTGGTATGACCACGAGTTTAAATCGTCATTTTAAGTTTAGCTATACAATTAAGAATAATTTCCTGTTTATTGATATTTTTAAAACTTGAAAGTTTTCTTAAAGATAGTCATAGTGATTTTATTCATAATGGCTAGTTGTGGATTAATTATTTTACATAACAAATAACAGTGTAAACTGTTTTTTTGTAGAAATAAATATTTAAAGGTTGGTCCCTGATCAAACTTTGTTGCAAAATATAATAAACTATTATGATAAAGTACGTGCTGTAAGGAGTAGAAACTTGAATTCTTAGGAATATGGGAAATAAATATGTGGAGAGCTTTGAAATATGGTGTTGGGGAGGACTTTAGAAGATCAAGTGGACCAACAGGGTGACAAATGAAGAACTCGTAAGTAGATTGGGTGAGAAGAGAACCATTTTGACAAGTGATTCTTCGGTAAAACTGGATCGAACACATATTTAGGTGGATCTGTCTTCCACATGACGTTATAGAAAAAAAGGTTGAGTTAAAGGGGAGATTAGGAAGGAGTATTCAAATATTGGTTGACTCTAAGGAGAGATGACAATTCTGGTAGCTGAAAGAAGAGGACGGGGCAATGTGGTGGTCTCAGCTCACTGACAAAAGGAATAAACCTGTTGTAAGACAAAACCCCTAATAATAACAATACGTAGGATTATGTCGTACTATTTATTTATTTTTCATGATACATTGGGTTTTATATCACCTTAGCTATCTATAATCTCGTCCAAGTTCATGTTTGTAAAAAAAACCTCTTTTGTTTAGATTAAAATATACAATTTTAGTAAATAAATAAGTCAAATTAAAACGTGGTTGAGTAATCCTCTTAACAACTAAGTCACAGCACGTCTAACCACATAGCATTAGCATCAAGAATATTCCATAGCGAGATTCTTATTTCGTTGCACCAACGTTCAACAGGCTATCACCCTCCATCGGTATCTCTATGTTTGTATAATCCTACTCAAACACACTCTACCGCCTAAAATACTGAACTACTTTGAAAAACGTGGACGGCTAACGGGTAGGACGGACGGACATGTCGATCAACCGCCTTCCCCCCAAAAAAGTAGAGAGCTTGGACGCTACAAGTATAGAGGAAACTTGTGCCCAGGGTCGGTACATCAACGCCAAGAGCCCGGTAACACACAAAATGGCTGACAGCTTGATAAGTAGATAAATTAACACATTGAGTAAACTACCTCTATAAGATATATTGGATATAAAACTAATTATATACATGAAGTGATCTTAGGTCACTTATATCAATCAGTAGAAAAACTACACCTGTACAAATTTATACATTCCTTAATTTACTAACCTAGAAATGAAACAAAACTCTTTTTTATTAGAACACATTGACCAATCATCAAATTTAGGTATTCAACCTTAGAAAAACCACTTCTGTGGCCACATGGTCTAACGCTTTACTCTCTTGTTAGAAGATACAGTCGATGACGTGAAGATCGATATTCTAATATCAGCCGGGCCAACTAGGAGGTTTAAAAAAAATATTGTTTTTCAATCTCCCTTTAAGCATATGTGGGTACACTTCTTCTAAATATAAATTTTCTAATCCCTAAAATCACTAGCATAGTTAGTGCATAATCTTATAATCAAAAATGGTAGTAAGACGTGGTGCTAAAAAGAAATTTAAAAAATATAAAGCTATCTCTTTTTAGAAAGAACTTTAAGAGAATGCGTTAGAACTCTCTTAAAAACTAGATGTAGGCCCAAATATTCGATGAGGATAAAAAAGAACTATAATGTACACAGTTTGGGCTCCAAGTTCAATCTCTATTAATGGATTTATTTAATGGGTAGATCATTCTTAAGAAATCAAGTTACAAGTACTATCTCAACGTACTTAAGGTTTAGTTTTATATAATTTCAAAATAGTTTAGTGTGTTTAGCGAAGAAATCCAGAATCAAGACATAAATTTAATAGAAACATATAAAATAGAAAGTGTATGTATCTCGCGGTCTATTGCGTTAAGCTCGCAAAAGACTGGATTGAAATGAATGGGGAGGTATTTCTTCGAATCTTGGCTGAGTACTTTGAGGATGATTTCACCAATGCCCTGTCTACTTTCACAAGGGTCCACCCACCCCTGTCGTCTCATAATCTAATGCATCGCCCTCGTAAGAGACTATATTGGCAAAGTTGTGAATATTCGGGTTTGAATCCCGGTCAAGTGTATCAGTGTGGTTTTTACTTGATGGATTACCACTCATCCTCCATGAAAATGCGGGTACACTTCATCTATATCTAAACCTCTCATCCCTAGCAAATTATCCTAATTAGTACCAAAGTGTACAACCCGAATGGGTAGTAAACACGTGGTGGTAAAAATAATATGTTGATTTACTCTCAACTACCCACCTAATCGTACTAATAAAAAATAGTACATACTAGAAAATATTGTTTTTAAGAATGTAAAATCAGTAAATGCTCTTCCCGAACGTTCTAAATTGCTATCAGTAATAACCACTTATTTATGTGTTGACCAATATTCGCGTAGTGAGTATACATATCTTTACTGCGATTAGGGGTTTTTTCAGGTGATTAGTGCACGGGGCTATTAATTCTCAGGGTCACGTTTGTAGTGAACTCCAAACCAGTCTTCCCTTGTATACCTTCACACCACTTTATTATATTTATTCTAACCGAGATTCTAACCAGTGTATTATAGAAGCGGTTGGTCAGCTTAAGATTCAAGCTATTCTTTAAAAAAAATTGTACAGTATTGATAATAAAATCTTATCTCAATTATATTTGAGTTTATACATATTTGTGTGTTAGTGTTGTTCATATATATGTATATATACATTTGATTATTTTTTTTAGCACTGCAGCTTACTACTTGCTCAGTTTATACGGATATGTACTAATTACCCTAATGTGTTAAAGAATTGGTTAGGTTAGAGGAAATGTACACGCATTTTCATAGGGGGAAAGAGGAAAACAATTTGAAGAAAAAAAACACCCTTGGTATATCCAAGCTGGGATTCGATACCCAATTTCCCCGTCATTGGCAGTCCAATTTATTGTGAGCGTGTCACCTTAGACCAGCTGGCCACAAAATTTGGAGTTGATTTCAAACATTTTCAAACAAATACATTATTTTATACCATGAAATTTAACTACTCATGTCACATAGAGGGATTAGAAATAATTACATTAATTTATTGAAGAAAAAATAAATCACAGCGCAAATTTTTTTTGTTTGTTTAAATAAAGAACCATGTATGCAAGAGAATTGGGGTTGAAAATAAAAATAATAATATTCCCTCGACTCTTAACATTTACCCACTCTCCAACTATCCCTCCCAAC
This sequence comes from Timema californicum, assembly GCA_902141385.1. Classification (NCBI taxonomy): domain Eukaryota; kingdom Metazoa; phylum Arthropoda; class Insecta; order Phasmatodea; family Timematidae; genus Timema; species Timema californicum. The sequence goes on along the minus strand of CABFOW010000334.1, from coordinate 96,809 downwards.
ATTAAAACAAAAATCCACTAGCAAATCTCTGGTTGTCATGGCGAAATATCACGTTTGTTCTGTTAAACTCGATTTACTAATGCATATAGGGAATATTTTTTTAAATTATAGATATCAAATTGATATTCTCAGCTGAATGAACCTGCTTTTAACCTAGAGNAAAAAAAAAAAAGGTTCAGTCGCGTCTATAAACAAAGGATTTACATTTGAAAAAAAAATTCAATTTTCATTGTAAATCTTAAATTATGAAAAAAATTATTTTTTATTCCATATACATAGAGAAACCATTATTTTAATACCTTTTTTTATAGTCCAGACATAGTATTTAATTTTAGCGTTAATTAAGCATAACATAACGTTTAAATTTCAATATCTATTGTTTAATCTTATCCCTATAAAAAGATGTCGCCTGTAAATACTTGTCTATTGTATAAAATTTTATTTCGAAAAAGTTTGATAATTCAAGTAGAGCGACATGTTGCACACCCATTTATTGATATACAATCATTTAGTTATTACTTTTGATTTGGGAACTGGTCTAATAAAAGTAAGACGTTTTAATTGGATTTTACTAAAATAAAATATATTTAATGTATCAAATAGTTAATAGCTCTATGTGATAAATAACAGTAATAGCTACGTTATTTAATACATAAATTTATTAACTATTTTATATATTAAACAATATTAATTAAATATATCAATAATTATTATTGATATAAAAACTAAATATAATATATGGAAAATTTGGTTACAACACTTACAATAATTGGTACGTCAGTTAATATTCTTAAAGAAATAGTTCGTAATATACCCTGTGACATTCGTTCAACTATAATTACTTTAAAACAAAGCTACGCTTGAAATGAAAATTTGTAAATTAATAGTTAAGTTATAAGTAAATATATTCTAATATCTACACGAAATTATTTGTCAAGCTTCAAGAGATTGTATTTAGAGTTTCCGTTTTCACTATTAATAAATTATTATATTTTTAATTGTGTAAGCTTACAATACTATATTTGTAATGGGATGACTTTAAGATTAATTATTGATATTTTATCATTTTATCACATTTAAATTATTATTATTATTATTATTATTAGCACCGCGTCTTACTACCCGTTCGGGTTATACGCACTTACGCTAATGTGTAATGGTAGGGTGATTGTGAGATGAAATGGAGGACCTACAGTTTAACGTGGAATCCGAACCACGGTGGAGACCTGGCATTCCTCACATTCACAAGATATCTTGTCAGAGGTGAAGGAAGGGTTTGGTAATCAGATAAATCTTTGCCGGGACCGGGGATCGAACCCCGGCCGCCAGCATAGAAGTCTGACACCTTACCCCTAGACCACCAGGTCACCTATCACATTTAAAGACTAAGATAAAAGGTAATACTGTTAGGAAGGAGAGGGGGGAATGATAACTTGGTTTTAAAGAGGAGATAAGTTGCTAAGGGGAAATGAGCTTTTAAGGTGGGATTGAGGTATTGAGGGGGGAGATAATGAAGTGATAAGGAGATGTTAAGGTGAATGAGGTCTTTTAGGGATATAATGTTTTAAGGTGTAATGAACGAGATGTTAAGGGGAATAGGTTGTTTGGAGAAATATTAGGTATTGAAGCTGGTGGGAATGAGGCATTAAATGAGGAAAGAGAGGTATTAAAGGGCTGGATATGAAGTGTTAAGTTAGTGATAAAGAGGTTTTAAAGAAGGTTTTCAAAAGTGATTTATGAATACAAAGCCCTTCTGCTAGGGTTCAGCCCTAGAACACCAACCCTGTCCAACTTGAGTTGATCCTACTCGCCCATCTGTCAACATCTGGCGGTATTACTGACTGCCATAGGTTGTAACGTTGTTACATAAATAATGTTTACTCTGAAAAAATACACGGGATTGTGTCTGTATGTCCCCTTGTCCCATGTTTAGACCTTGTCGAGTGACTGACATTATTATTTCAGTGGGGACAGGGATTGAGTGGGGTGACAACATAGGGGAGGGAGGGGGCAAGTTCTACAAAATGAATGTGCGGCTGGAAAACAACTGTATGGAAATACTACTACTGTACATTGAGTAGAATACTCACTATTTCAAACTTCTAAACGAGTTTGTGTTAGCTCTTCATTCGATATAAAAGAGGTTTTTTCTTTACTACACGTGAAGCGAGGTCCTCTTTTAACTCTACCATTTTGCATTTCGTCTTTCTGCCTGCTATGTGATTACTGTCAAGTGTGTGGAGTAGTTTAAACGAAAGATGAGATGTATGTGCTTTTTTTTCATCTATTGTGATATTTTATATCTTAAACCGCTTAATAAATAGAAATTATTTATAGATATAATGCATTATTGAATATAGTATTACTTTTTTCTGTGACTATCACCAAAAAAAAATCAACCTTACACCTAGGGGTAAATCATAGAAATAGTTCAACTTGAAATCCAAAGAGAAATCTTAAGACTGTAATAATGATAAAAACATGGAGGTAGTGAGGTCTACTCTTCACAGAACTACTACTATTACTATTATCACGTTGTGATTTCATATATGTATAAAGTTGAACAAATTCAACTTTGAACATGTTTAGTGTGCTGAAAGATCATAACATACACCCGAAAGTATTCTGATACATCTATATCTTCTCCAGATATAATAAAGATAGATCAGATAAAATAAAAGCTATAACGGATACACACGAGCACATAATTATATCAATGGGTGCGTTACATTCATTCCTTATTCACAAATAAAAAATAAATTAAAAAATATGGTCAAGTGAATTTGCAAAATATTTATTTGGAAACAAGTGTACTACCTTATTATGACGTCATTTTTCAGTTCGTTGAAGACGCTTTCGCACTAGACTAATCGCGTCCTCAAAGGGACGCCTCAAGTCACACACACACACACTCGAGTTGTGATACTGGGAAAATATGAAACAGGAGCTCTTCCCTTTACCAGCTTACTGTGAGTGTGAGTGTGAGTTTGTGTGTGTGTGAAGTGAGGTAGCTGACGTTGTCTAGGAAACTTTCCAAACATTTGAATTCAAGGGGAAACACGTTATTCAACGAACATTATAACTAGGTACCACATTCAAGGACCGACGGTTTTGATACCACAATGTGACGACTCAAATTTCTTCGGTCAGGAAGACTGAACACGGCTCTTTAAGGGGACCCTGGTTTGGTCTCTTGAAATTTATATAGGCCTCTCTTTGATGGGCGCGGGGACTAAACACCAAGCTCATCATGTCTAATTTGACGGTGAAGGGGTGGTTTGGGCTCTTAACTCAATCAGGTGTACTGAGAGGTGTTTTTTTTATGAAATGGCTTCCCGCTTTCACTTCATGCCACTCTATGTAGATATATTCTAAACTCCACCAGCATAATCCTGACTCAGAGAAATTATATGCGGATAGCACTAATAAATTTACTTTCAGTTTTAGTTGCTTTATGTAAAGTGCCATTAAATTAAATATTTATGATTATGTATCTAAAATGCGTGTTCAAACTTTATTTTGTTATCACTTATTAGAAAAAAAAAATTGAATAAATAATAATGTCCCCCGAAAAGGTTTATATATTTTTTTCGGATTTAAGTGTTACACCTACATTGCATGCTCTTTCAAGAGTTTTAAATAAGTAAAATCCGTTTCAGTGGCCGCATGGTCCAAGACGTCAATATCACCGATGACGAGGAGATCGTATTCAAATCAAGGTCGAGTTTAATAAGGATGTTTTTCCTAAGTTGTTTTCCACACTACCTCCATACAAATGCAGGTACACTTCCTATAAATTTAACCATACTCATCACTAAACATTATCGTAACCCAAAACGATTAGTAAAATAATATTCTACATTCCTAATTTAAAGTAACAAATTGAAGTATCTATGGCTTCGAATACTTTAAAACGTTTATCGAGTCATACACTTGAACCATACTTTCTATTTTCCAAAAATGTATTCGTGTTCCTGGAACCCTGCCTTCCGAACACTTAATTTACTCTCCTTAACTCCCCTTCCATCTCCCCACACCACAATCCTGCCAGAATTTAACCCACATCAAGTACCAAATCGCATTTGGAAATAAATAAAAGTCACTCAATATGGCCACGCCAATCTTAGAGCGTTTCAAACGTTTGAGAACATTTTAGTTTTATTGTTGTTCTTTCTGTTTGTTGTTGGTGTAAAGCAGGGACAAAGATTTCTACTTCAATCAATTCTCAAGAGACACGAATAAAATGTCGTTGACATTTCATTCTTGTTGCCTTCCTTCTCTTATACAGAATGAATTACGACCAAGTAAATCTTCACCTACAATATTATGATGAATCTCTACGTACTATGTGACCTTGAACCCCCCCAAAAAAGGCGTCCTGTAATTATGTCTGTCTGTCCAGGGGACTTCACCCTAAATAATTTGATTAATTTATTTTAAACTTGATAGCTAGTTTTTATCAGGTCAATAACTCGGGAAATGTTTCTTAATTTTATTGTAACCCCCAAAGTAGGGGTAGTTTACTAATGACTAATTTTGTAACTCAATTTTTTTTAAATAGAACTTTTAAAAAAAATATTTGGGGATATTTTTAATAAAAAATTAGGCTTGTTTTTTTACGGTAAAATTATTTTACGGCTAGTTTTTCCGATGACTCAATTTTAAAAAGTTAAACCTTTTAAATATGACTAAACAAAGTTTAAAATGAGTATCTGGGAAATAAATATTTTATTTTATTTTACTAATGACTGATTTTCAGGCAAAAAATAATTTTTTAAGAAATTACTCAAACGATTTTGTCAAAACTTGTAAATGGAAATTTATTTTACTTGATAAGTAAGAATGTATGTTAATTTTTCCAAAAAAAGTTAAATTCAGGCTAGTTTAATGTCTATATATCTTAGAAAATAAAAAAATCGATAAATTGGACTCAACACTAGTTCAAAATGGGTGTCTGGGAATTTTTACAAGTGATCGGGAGTTTAGTATTCTAATCCTGGCTGAGTATACTAAGGGCGATTATTCCTAAATTGATATACATTATCCCACCATGAAGATGCAGGTGCATTTCATTTTAAATTCTACCTTACTTATACCGAGCTCATTAGTTTTAATATGTAGATAGACCAGACGTATTATAAGAAGCGACGCACCAAAACATCAACAAATACATGAGTTTATCAAACTAGACACACATGTAATGTTTCACATGATTACACACATGAAGCATATCACAAGTGTACACGTCTACTTTTTATTTAAACCAAGTTCACCCGTATATGATATATTTAAACCAAGTTCACCCGTATATGATATATTTAAACCAGGTTCACACGTATATGATATATTTAAACCAGGTTCACACGTATATGATATATTTAAACCAGGTTCACACGTATATGATATATTTAAACCAGGTTCACACGTATATGATATATTTAAACCAGGTTCACACGTATATGATATATTTAAACCAGGTTCACACGTATATTATGTATTTAAACAAGGTTCGCGCGTGTATTTTATTTATAAGTCAAGTGTTACAAAACCCGTAAAATTGCCGCAAACATCTCTGTACTCTTAAGTTACCGAAGTAAAGTGGGAAAATGTAATATGCCTTTTAATCTTATTTTTTTACTCGCCTAGAACTTTATTTAAAAAAAAATAGAATGCAAACTTTTTCCACCATCGTGGTGACATACTTTCAAAATAATCCTAATTTCCTAAATATTGATTAGGAAATGTTCGGAATTCCAGTCCAATTAAATTCATGGGGTTCTAAACAAACCTCGTCGTACAAGATGGATGGTAGTTGTTGGCTTTTCTCTCGATATTTAATAAGAAAACTTTCCAGTTCTCACAACACGAGAGGGGGGAGGGAGGGGGGAGGTGGAGAAACTTTCGCACTGATTAAATCAATATTGATTTTTATGTTACTCGAGAAAAAAAAAATGTGTTCTCACATCGATACAAATATATCACTTGGATAAGTTTCTTCATTTCTACCTTATTTCAAATGGAATAGAAACTTTATGTAAAGTTCTATGAATACATAACAGAAATAGAATTTTCGTTCTGAGCTACTAAAGGCACGTTTGCTTGTGTATTTTGTTTGTTTAGCTTTTATTTGAAAACAAATTTTTATATATATTTTAGGAATAGAGAAAAAAAATTCCATCTTCAATAAAATAACTATTTTGTTCGCTGCATATTTCTATTCATATGATATTCGCATTTGATTACACTAGTGGGGTAAGGATGAGGAAGGTTAAGTTAAGACGCAGTACCTTCATTTGCGTAAAAAGTAAATTTAAAACTATACAGTAAAAACCACTCAGAATATTGTAACGATTAAATTTTACACATCACTTTTGATCAATTAACAGAGATAGTCCGATCAAATTCCACGTAATAATAATAATAATAATACAAATTTATTTAATTTACATTATATTTCACAATAAGTATATACCTGGTGCAGCATCCTTCTGTCTCTATCACACACCCAAGAAAAATCTTCTCTAGGGACAAGGGGAGGAGAGACGAGGGACGAATACATCATGTTACCCGAATATTCTAGAAACCAAAACCTTCGTAAACAACTCTGTGGGAAAGCATAGTTGAGGACACTCATGTGAAAGTAGTGGGACAGTCAATACCTACGTTCGAAAAGGTTTTTTCTTAATTAATTACCTAATCAAAAAACATCACCATAATTATTCCGCACCTATCAAAATTGATCCAATCACATTTTAACTATGCCAGTTCCTTAAGAAGTGAAATAACAGCAGGTGTTATATCGGATCGCCCATTCAGCCTGTTCAATGACGCTGAATAAATAATTTATTATTATTATTATTATTATTATTATATTATTATTATTATTATTAGCACCGCGTCTTACTACCCATTCGGGTTATACGCACTTACGCTAATGTGTAATGGTAGGGTGAGTGCGAGATGACATAAAGGACCTACAGTTTAACGTGGAATCCGAACCACGGTGGAGGCCCGGCATTCCCCACATTCACAAAATGTAATAATTTATTAAATTTACATAAGTTATTTCAGTTATAGCCTGATCACAAGTCATATCAACCTAATAATAATAATAATAATAATAATATCAAAATGCATGAATTGTGAATTTTTATTAATTCCTAACCACTATATTTTACTTCAATATGTAACTCTATATAATATCAGTTTACTCTGTGATATTAAATTCTTCAACAAAATAAAAAGTCATGGAAAAATGAATGCATGTATATATGTACAATATAATATTGCCTATATTATTGGAAAATAAAACCTCGTGAGTTATTTCAATCAAAAAAACAATAAAAACAAAATCTTCACTCAAATAAAAAAAACTATTCTTGTTTCTAAAGTACTCACATATTTAAATATTTTCGGATGAAAAATTTGAAGAATCTTTTTGTTCCAAATTATATTCATAAATACCCCTTTTATTATATTATGTCTTTTATTCACTTCATTAAAAATGTATTGGAATTTGGAAGCATAGTATAATCTCCTTGTATTAAATGTATACACTCATTACTGTTTACAGTCTGGGTAAGTTTTTTATTCAGGCCATATATTTTACACTACCGACCTGCTAGATCTGTCGTAGCTTCATATGCCATATGATGCAACTTGAAGACTAGGACAATCACAGCATCCAGTCCGCAGTCGTTAATTTACCAATGTGAAAGGGTAAACCCATATTTCACCAATGATAAAAATTTTGGCCACGCCGGGAATCGAGCATGGGACCCTTAACATAGTAGACAGACACGCAACTGACTTGAGCTAAGATGTTTAAAAATGACATCTGAACACTAGAACCAAGTTTGTTACCTTTGGTTTATCGTGTCATTGTTACACCCCTGTTCTATCCCGTTTTCATATTAATTCATATTTTGCCACCGCATTTTCATGGAGGGAGAGTGGAAAACCTACGTCAGTACATACGAACGGGACTAGAACCCGGATATCTTCATCATCGGCAGCACAGTCTATCACGACAGTGACGCTTTATACTATTCCACACGCATACCTAAAGGCAGAGTTTGAAATGGCTTGCTGAGATTGTCGTCTCCTTAAGGACATTTACTACCGGTACTTGGTGAATTTGAGGTTATGTGGGCCTCACTTGATGCACTAAGTACTACCTCATTTGGACACCAATACACAGTACAAAGAAGAAAAGGATGGAAGAAAATTAGAATTTTTCCCGGTGATGTGTTTTAATAATCCGCTTATAAAATTTTCACTGTTCATATATTTTTTTACAAGGCTTTAAATTTCTATCTATAAATTCAATGTGATAATATATTTCACTATAACTTTTTTAATTTTCCATATTTTTAATCTGTTTGGTGTTATTTTAATTAATCCTATGCCATAATTTAAATCAAGTGTTTTTAAACCTTTTTTTTATCCAGTTCTCATTTTACTGCATCAATTTTCAAATTAATTCTTACTTTTTGGTAAATATTATTGGTAGCCAATAAATCTCAATTTTATCATTTTCAAGTCTTATATTTTACTTACCCAGCTAAAGATGAAAAATAAACATCAGATAATATGTTCAAATGGTCAACATATATTTTAATTTTAAATTAACTTTTTTACTGTTTCCTATTCTTAATAGACATATGCTTTCATAGCCTGTTTTGATTTACTTCCTAACAGTAAGATTTCCACAGTCCATTTTCTTGACTAAACCAAATAGCCTAAATTCTAATGGATTAATTATGTGTTTATCAAATAACTATTTAAATATGAATAAAGTGGTTCTGTGATAAATTATTGTGTAAGTTATTTAAAAATCTATAGTTTTAGTTCCAATGTTGTATCTTTAAAATTCACTGAATGCAAACTAAATATGTTAATATGGGAAACGCTTAGAGTTTGTTACGTCATAGGTAGGCTACTTAGTTTAGATGTTATCTATAAGCAACGTAAATTTGTTGATAAGATGAATGGGGGGCAGCTGTAATGTCTACATGATGTTACATAGGGGGAGACTGGGTACATCATAGCGTTACGTAACATTTCACCTTTTACTTAGATTCTAATGTTGAAAAAATAATATTCATATTTTCACCGTAAATAAACATACAAATAGAAAACGTCAAAATATGTACGGTGTTGAAAATGCAAGAGATTTAAAAAGGCTATTAATTTTCCAAATACTAGTATGTACGTGCAATAAATTTAAATAAAATTAATCACGTATTATTATAATTTTTTTTAAAATCATTTTTATTCACGATTTAAAATGAATTCTGCGTATCTCTTTTAGTGTCGCAAAAGTTTCCCCATCAAATAAAATGCATTAGTCAAAATATAATACAGTATAAAATAAATAAAATAATAGAAATGTAGATAAACTAAGCACAGATAAAAGTACAAAAAACTAGCATATTTACAAAAACAAGCGAACACTTATTTACACACAAAACCTTCCCGATGAAATAATGACATTCACTCTTGATATGAAAAAATACATAGTCATCCCCACTACAAACTATGCTAAGGCTAAATGCCTATTTGATGTTAAATGTGGAAGGTGTGGGAAGGGGTTTAAGAAAGATGAGAAATAATATTTACATTGTTTATGGATTACCTCTAATAGCTATCAGAAACACAGCCATTGGTCAGTTGGAGTTGGAATTTCTTATACTTCATTTACTAGATTTAATTGTGCATGGCTTACATTAGCACAATTGGTTGTAATAATTGTTTATAACAGTATATTCCGTCCACGGGAGTGTATTTTAAATAAATTAAATACATTTAATTAAGTTAGAAGGTGCTAACAAACAAAAAGTTGTTTCATAGTAAATTAACGTAAATAATTCTCTCGTGTATTATACATTATTATATTATACTACTATAAAGCCACACGGTTGACTCACTCACTGACATTAATGTTTACCCACTTCCAGATTAGCTAGAAACTTGAAATTTTGCGAAATTATATCTTCTAGCCTGTAACAGACGGGAAAATTCCAAAACGTTAAAAAAATTAATTTTTAACCACCGAAAAATAATTGCGGATCAACTTTAAAGTTGGTGCGGACATTTCTTTGGAGGTCTCTTGTTGATAAATGGTAAGACCTATCAAAAAACGCCTCTGGAATTAGATTAGTTTACATCCACTTGCAAAGAAAACTCACTAGGGGTTTGGGGGTGGAGGAGCCCACAACGAGCAAAGCGAATCTTGAATATAAGAGCAAAAACACTGACACAAGATTTACATAAGGTAGAGCACAAAAACTTGTCAACCAACACGATGTTAAAGCAGATATCAAGATTCATAATTGTTTGAAAAGAAGTCTTCTATAATTAATAATGCATGTTTCTTAGCTAACGGCCTAAGAACAATGGGATGTGAACTATAATTTACCTGATGCTATATATATATATATATATATAATGCAACCTAAAATTTGAATAAAAATATAGTGGTAAGTGTAACTGATTATTTTATAATCCATTTCGAGTGTCAATCATGAATTAAATTTCTTAATTACTTTATAACATATAGAAAATATTGCAATCGTGAACATTTTCGAACTCAAGATTATGATAGACGTTTATGTGTCCCAAATTTAAAAAAATGTGTTTTATATTTCGTTTTCTGTTCCTGAGGCCACAAACAAAACGGTGAGATAGGTTTGGTTCAAGCTTGCTATTTAAATTTTACGATCATACCCATAGGTAAAATAGTGATTTTAATTCTTTCTAAAAGCTTAAGGCTGGTCAACATATTTGTTTGGCAAATCAACATAATTTAAAAATAAATTTAACAGTTTTTCTAAAAATTAACACTTGAAGAGACAAAATAAATACTTTATACTTGTTTTTCGAAGAAAACAATCATCTACGAGTATTTTACTGACTATTGTTTTTGAAAATTGGAAAATGTCCCAAAATTTTGTTCAAAATGTATAGATGGAAATAGTTTCAGTATGATTAACACTATATGCTTGTTTTGCCGAGAAACATTTATCTATGGTTGCTGATAAGATATTTTTTTAATTTATTTTAAACCATTATAGAATGTAAAAGGTAAAAATATTCTGGTTATTCTAAACGAAAGCAGTCCTACCTTGTCAGATTACAGTATGGCACTATCCTATAGGCTGCACCATAGTGTAGCCCCCGTGAAGGTAAACGTTATCAATTCCAGGGTAAATGTATTATCTAATGATGTCCTATTAACTACTTTTTAAAGTATGAATACCACTGAGGAATGAAATAATAACATTTCTTAGAAACACACTAGATAACAATTTTGTCCATGGTAATATTTATTTGTCCTAGTTTGAACTTAACTTTTATAGTTTGAAAACAATATAAAACATGAAGGCATAAATGAAAATAAAATTCAGTTGTATTAAGAATATAAACTATATAGATATAATATTAATCGCTTGGGTTTCAAAGCGCAAGTTAATTGAACACTTCATGAAACACTTTATTTGTTTTGTCGGTGTATCTGGATTATTATTTTTTTACTGACGTAACGATATCTACTTTACGAAATTCAGTGGTAAATAAACGCCATCAATCAAATTCCGGCTAACTTATATTTAAACTGACCCAACAGCAAAACTTTCCGTTGTGTTTGAAAGTTCATTAATTCGTTTAACTTTTTAAAGCCATAGAATTAATAAAAAGATTGATTTTTCTCACAATCCAAAAGCATTATTAGAAAAGGTTAACCCCTTCCGATGTAATGAAATATTGGTGTGTGTATATATATATATAGGGATAATTTTTTATTTTAAAATATATGAAAGCGAAGAGAGCGCTAAAAGCTTTTAATTTATATTTTAAACTTCCATTTTATAAAAACACCTACTTTAACCGCACACACAGGATAAGCGGCAAAAAAAAGTTGGAGCCTTTTAGCAACTCCTTACGGACATGTACTTTATATACGTAGTTGTATGGGGGGGGGGAATAAAGCCAATTATTGATATACATTATCATTATAATTATTATCATAATTATATTACAGTAGAACTCTTATAATTCGCAGTCCAAGAGCTAGAAAAAATCAAAATATCCAAAACTCGAACTAACCATTGTCATTATTATCTAGGCAGCAGGTATATAATTAATCAAGGTCCTTAAAATATGCTACATAAAATCGCATACATTATAATATATTATATGTAAAACACACCTGGACAATACACATATAACAACAAGAAAAACTCAAACACAAATAACAAAACCTCCTCGGTGGCGTAGTTGGCTAACGCGCTAGTCGTGTTGGGCTCGACTGCTGAGGACGGGGAGATCGAGGTTGGAATCTCGGTCGGGTGAACTGAGGGTGGTTTTTCCTAAATGGTTTTCTACTCTCCCTCCACGCAAACCCGGGTTCACTTCCTCTAATTCAACCTTCCCGATTCCTAATCCGTTAGAGTAATTAGTGCTTAAAGCGTATAACCCGAATGGGTAGTAAGACGCGGTGCTTAATATTATTATTATTATTCATACACAAAATATAAAAGCTTGGTAAAACTATTGTACGAATATTGCAGATTTAAATAATATTTTATGAATGACAGTCAAGCCAACACACACCCTATAATGGGACACCCACTTGCCACCGGTGTATAGCTCCCAGCGCTCTAGTTTTTACTATACTTCAATAGGCTAACTCAACCCTTATTTGACATTCACAGCATATGGGGTGGTTTAATAAAGATCATAAAATTAGGTATAAAATGAGTACAAACTCAAAAAAATTAACACCTCCGAATTATTCATATATTTTCTTCTAAAATTAGAATTAAATATTATTTTTACCAGTGATTTAAATATAAATTTATTGGTGAATCATAGTAGGTTCAAATTATGCAATTTTTCGGAATAATCTGTGTTGAATTAGCCAAATCCTAATGTAGTATTATGTGTTTTGTCTTAAGACAGGTCCATTCTTTTTGTAAGTGAACTTAGACCACCTCCCTCCCTGTCTTTGGCCCCCTCCTTGAGCTCCCAGAATTTTCTTCTTTCCTTCATCCAATATTTGAATCCTCCTCCTCCCTAAACTCTTCTTTCCCTCGACCTTTCCTTCTACGACATTGTACAGTTCCTTCTAAGGATTTGTCCGATCCAGTTTGCTTTGTACCAAAGAATCACATCCAAAATGGTTCTCTTCTCACCCACTCCTTTTAGGACTTCTTCCTTTGTCACCCTGTCTGTCCAACTGATCTTCTCAATTCAAAAATGTATTGTTCGGGTAGCAAATTATTATTATTAAATTATTTGTAGATTCAAATAATATTAATATAGTTATCATAAAAGAAAGAACCAAACTTAGATAGTTATTCAAGTAACACCCTTATCACTAGGTACGCTATATTTGATAATTGTGGAATAGCTCCTAAATAATTATTACTATTGAATTATAAAGCTTCCTGTATTTCGTCTTTATTATTATTTAGTTACCAAATTTGTTACATTACAATCTCGTGTATACTGAGGTTATTTCTTATTTTGAAAGCCATATATTGTTTAGTATTTTTTCAGTGCAAACATTTTAGAGGTCTCAACTGTTGATTAACACCTTAATTAAAAAGGCAAGGAATGAAACGAAAATTGGTACTACTTCTGTCATAACTATCATCGTGTTAAACTGGCCTGCTAATTACGGGGAGATATGGAATAAAATCCTGATTTTTCTTAAATGGTTTCCCACTCTCATTCTAACCAAATGCGGGTAGATACCTCTTAAATGTTTCCTTCTTCTGTCTTAACTCATTAGAGTAATTATTATATATGCGTGTAATCTGAACAAGTAGTAAAACGCGGTGGTAAGAAAAATATCGGTGACCTGGCGGTCTAGGGGTAAGGTGTCAGACTTCTGTGCTGGCAGCCGGGGTTCAATCCTTGGTCCCAGCAATGATTTATCATATTACCAAACCCTTCCTTTACCTCTGACAAGACATCTTGTGAATGTGGGGAATGCCAGGCCTCCACCGTGGTTTGGATTCCATGCGTACAACCCGAACGTGTAGTAAGACGCGGTGCTAATAATAATAATAATAATAATAATAATAATAATAATAATAATAATAAAGAAAAATATCAACACTAGTATTCATGCTTTGATCGGGTTTGTCAATATTTTTTTAATCAACGAACACGAATTACACATTGCACATCGAAAATGGATAAGGGTCTTCTTTATCACTAACCAGACTAATTCTCACATATGTCTTTGTTAGTAGAAATATTGTCAGTTGGGATATCCATTGTTGAGTTGTAAGTCCTACATACCTATTGCCGATATATCTGCTAATTAGATAATGAGGAGTCCGTAATCAAATAGTAATTATCCTACCCGACACGAGCGCTGATCCAATCGGAGTCCCATTTATCTGTAGTAGAATAGTGAAGTATTTATTGCTATAGAGGTATCTCTTTGTTTCTTTATAGGCAGATTTTTGTTTAGTTGAAAACAATAATATTTCATATTAATAATCTTTGAGTTCATCTTTAGAATAGACATCAAGTTTACATAGCACTAAAGACGATCAAGAGTTGTAAAAAATAACCCTGACTCCTCTAGGGGTTTTGAAATAACCGCCCTCAGTACACCCGAATGTGATTTGAACCCCAATTTCCCTATGAACGGCATTCTAGTCTAACACGAGAGTGACACCTCAGACCATGCGGCCACCAATTTAGGTCACACGGACATTAAGGAATGACCTTAATATAAGTGTTCTGAAAGGAATATAATACCCTGTCAATAATTTGATTATTCTTTTGGATGGATTTTTTTTAGGTAATGTCTCCCTTACGTTGGGACATTTTTTTTTTGTTAGGATGGTCATGGGGGAAGTGTAGGGAGCGTTCGATTGATTCTAGAATGGTTTATAAAGACTGGTACCCACGAGGTCGTGTATGTGTGTGACTCACGACCCCATCAGTCGTGTGCACGACCTTGTGAGAACTAATAGTCAAAAATCCACCGGTCGTGGTGTCGCTGGTTGTAGATTAGCCAGCCGGGCAGTTGTCTGTCCACTACTGAAGGAGTTGTGAGTCATCTCCTAAGAGCAGACCAGAAACAGGTGTGTTTGTTGTGACAAATTGAAAACGTGGCTGAGAAAATACTAAGTGTGAACGTCCAGAGTCGTGGGCTGGTCCACAAAAACCTCGCGGGAACCCACCTTATTTCACACCAAAACAGTCCGGTTCAGTCGCCTCAGACACTCCTAGATTCAGCTGACTGGTTACACATTGTTTTAAACGAAGGGAGCACCGAATGCTGATATATTAAATACGTCACGACCAATCCAAGCCAGTAAAATCAAGTTAAGACTGGTCCGGATCAGCCGGTTGAATTTATTTCAGTCTTTTTGCGTATTATATTTACTTCATTACTGTTTCCATTTCATTTTGGTAACAGTTTTCATTTGTTTTTAATAATATATGTTGAATATCTTATTATTTTTTTAGAGACCATATTGAAATATACGATGTAAAACATCCAAACTAACGAAATAAATATGCTATTAGTAATAAACGAGTAAAATCAGGAAAAATAGGGTTTTAAAGAAACGAACGTATATCTCCTTAAAGGATGAACTCATAATTTTATATTCTGTTTTATAATCTTTCTATGAATAATCCCAGGAATAAAATGAACGTAGCTACATCCCCAGTGTTCACTGAATAAAATAATTGTATCAATTTGTACCAGTCTAGTTAAATCAACGACTGATTCGATATGAAACCCCCTTGACTGGTGTGATTTGACTGGACTGAACTTGACTCAATTCGACCGGGTTGATGTGAAATTAGCAAGCTATTTATTGAAGAAGAAGAAAAACTGACAGATTATATGACGAAAGTATACACTAATTTGGTGATAGTCGTGTACAAAAATATTTGGATTATAAGTGAAACCGTCATGTCAGCAACTTGTGTCAGAGAAAATAGTATCTGGGTCGATACCCGTGAGGTCCGTTCATCTCAGCTGATCCCCATCCAAGCCGTTGCATGTTGGCTCTAATTCATGGCTCCTACGTGCGTCTGTTAACCCTACTTATAACCGTGACTCTCCAAGTCGGTAGCACGAAATATGGTCTCCGCTATAAGTCCTAAGGCGTGGTGATATCGAGCTTCTAAGCTCCCGAGCTTCCGAGTTTCACCACTAATGATCCTCTGAACTCCTGAGCGTCTTGAGCTAGACAAAAGACTGACGTGTTTAATCACTATGAGGGATTCTAATACCCTTCAACGGTCTTGTCCCAAACGAATAAACAGCCATCTAGTCTCTTTGGATTGCAATAGCTATTGTTTTATCTAGTGTTGCAACGCTCTTACTCGACATTGAGCTAATTAAACATATTGTTCATGTTGTTTGGAATTACTGTTGTTGTTTGGAAGTTAATGTTGTTGTTGACTTTTTATGGTTTACTTAAAGAAAATTTACATTAAAAAACTAGTAAGATAGATAAGTCATCAGCAAATACTACTGAGGCAGTTATCTACAGAAGATATATTTAATAACAATGTGTAGAGAAAATATTATTTAATAAAGTTAGTGATTCTCAAGTTTATTTGTGTGTTACACATGTAACTATCCATCCGGGGTATCCACAAATTAATACTAATGAATTATATAACGATGAGTTATATAGAGTTTAAACATGTGTATTAACATCTTCGTGGGGGAAAGGTGCGGAAACAATTTAGGGGGAAAACACCCTCAACACACACGACCGAGATTCGAACCCCAACCACCCCAATCACTGTGACTAGACAAGACTGAAGTTTTTGCCTTCACTCCCACAGATTAAAAGTCGACTCGTTTCGATGACTAATCCAGGATTCATGCATAAAGCATAACTATGGTGACGATATTTATTCTTAGAAGAAGCAGGGCAACAAAAATATCAAATTTGCTATGTATGTGTTACAAAATAATAAGGATAGCTATAGTATGTAGAGAAAAAATTATAAATGTAATAATATTTGAAACACAGAAGTATTCATTACTAAAACTCACCTTTTGTTGTTAATTTAAGGTTACATCAAGCCAAATAATACCTAGAAGAACATTAGTTTCATCCGACAATACCGAGGAACGAATATTAAGGTCAAGAAAAACTCTGTTCGTATACACACATACATACATTTAAATTTTAACTTTCTTAGATTTTAACTATCGGTTATATATAGATTTATAAAGTTAATTGCCAATCACTTCGAACTAATATTCCAGTACAAACTTTGTAATAATGCATAGCCTTAAAAGCAAAACAATAAATAGGTAGTATCAAGAAACATATTTAGGAAACATTTGTAACAAAAGAGTAAAATCTAGATATACACTGATTTTGATTGGAAGTACGTTCTGAAAGAACAATTTTTTCTAACAAAATAATTATTTTGGCAAATAGAACCCTTAAATAAAACTTCCCTAAAAGAAATTTAAAAAAATTGTAATATTTCTTGCACTAACATTGCTAAATTCAAAATATTTTTTCTAACAACAAAAATTGGTACTTTTGGAAGTACATGGTTAAAAACCAGTACAAACGGATGTACTATCGCCTGTTCTGCAAGACAAGAATATATCACCCCAAAAACAGTAGTTTCTTGCAAAAGAAAAAAGTACGTATAATGATCACACAAGTCAAAGTGAATAGTGTATGGTGTACAAAATGCCTAAGTAAAGCACAACTGCATATAACTGATACAAATATTTTTTTTTGTATTTACTAAATTATACATGGTTTTTAAAATTATTTATTTTAAACACACTACTTGGAAAACTCAACTTACTAAACTGTATTCGTTGAAACATAGATTAACTTAATTTACCTCCACCGTGGTTCGGATTCCAAGTTAAACTGTAGGTCCTCCATTTCATCTCACAATCACCCCACCATTACACATTAGCGTAAGTGCGTATAACCCGAAAGGGTAGTAAGACGTGGTGCTAATAATAATAACTTAATTTAATTCATGCCTGTACTATTAAATCGAATTTGATTGTATTAAGCTCTGATTTTACTACCGTCATTAATATTATGATAGATCCACTTATAAAATTAATACAAGATTCAAAAATGTACAATAACTCAAATAATTCTTCAGTGAAACCAAATAGTTTAATTTTCTTTACAAGGTGATATCAAAATTTGTTGAATATTTGTGAAGGATTTCCTAAAATTTAATAGCAACTCTTTCTCTTCCTTTAAAAAGTTGGGTGACCTGCTGGTCTAGAGGTAAGGTGTCGAACTTCTGTGCTGGGGGTCCGGGGTTCAATCCTCAGTTCCGGCACAGATTTATCTGATTACAAAACCCTTCCTTCACCTCTGACAAGACATCTTGTGAATGTGAGGAATGCCAGGCCTCCACCGTTGTTCGGATCCCACGTTAAACTGTAGGTCCTCCATTTCATCTCACAACCACCCTACCATTACACATTAGCGTAAGTGAGTATAACCCGAACGGTCAATAAGAGGCGGTGCTAATAATAATAATAATAATAATAATAATAAACAGTTTCTCATCTAATACCGCTTTACTCATGACAGATATTCAACAACACTGTTGATATCATTCTGAGAAGAAAATTAAACTATATTTCTACTGAAGCCATTTTTGATTTATTTTTGCCAAAAAAATATAATGATTTCCCCTACATTCCCACCTTAAGCGAATCATGTGTAAAGTACTAATCGTTATAGCTTTGGTCTATGCATGAATATAAGCCCAACCTAAAAAGGACTATTAGATTATTCATCATTTGCAATCGAGTCCTGGTTTAGGTTGTCAGCCCTGTGCGAGAGTTCATTTCCCGGAATAGAAGAGCGCTGCTCCCCGTGTCTCGAATTCCACAACCATTGTCACGGGCAAACTGTCCGTTGATGTCCGTTGACCAGAGACGTACAAAGGAACAGCCGCCATAGCCCTGTGTGTGTGCGCACCATTTGTTCCCCCCCAACCCCAACCCCAACCCGTTAGCATCCCCTGATACAGCTGCTAGCACGGATGTTCCCCCCCTCCCCCCTCCCCAACCCTAACACAATCAATAATATAACAAGGAAAGGCAGCCGAGTAACAAAACACACAAATAGAACCTTCTAAACAGACGTGCAACAAATTCTTGCGGCATCCACAGAAGTTGATAACTTTTTTTTTATGAAGGAAAATTATATCTTCTTTTGGAGAAATACACTAAGCTTATTGTTCAATATTCTAGGACGTCTTCGAGGTTATTGGTTGAAAGATATCCTGGTATACAATGGACGTAACCTCAAAATAAGAAAAGGTTTGGGGTTAACACTTACTGATCCTTTTCTGAACCGAAAGGCTGGATAATATTTCCACCAGATGTGTTATCCCTTTAAATTAGCTAATCGTTAAGTTTATTGGTAAACTAAGTTCATATTATACATTTTTTAAATTCTATTTATTATCTAGAACACTCCTCAGAAACTAATTTTTGAGCAAAATAATTTAGCGTTTTTGTAATCATTTTTAGTTCTCAAAAATTAGTTATAAATAAATCACACTTAATTTGAAGGCTTGAATCAAAATTGTAATCTATATTTGGACGTCTAAATATCAATTTTTAATGAAACCCATCGAACCGTTTTTCTGTTCTAATCGTGGATACAGATATCGATTATTTAAAGGGGGCACAAACGAACATGGGGAGTGGAAAAGCCGTATGAACCACTTACTTTCTTTTTTTTTGGAGCGTATAAAAACGTGAAGATACCTCATAATTTCGATGTAGAAAGATATTCTTGATCACAATAGTTTCTCTATGTGATTAAATAGAAATACGCCCATTACTGTGGATGTATGGTCTAAGGCGTCATGTTTGCAATAGACTGTACTGCAGATGAGAATATTAAGGGTAGAATCTCAATCGGGTGTACTGAGGCTGTCTCTTAAACTCCTTCCACGCAAATACGGGTTTAATTCCTTAAATATAAACTTCCTAATCTAAAAAACAACTAGCGTAATTATTATATGAGAGTATAACCTGAACGATTAAGTAAGACGCAATGTTAAAAATAAAAGTAGAAATAGAGATTCACATAAATGTGTAAGCTAATACCACTAAGCCTGCCGAAAAATCAAATTAAATCACACCACAAATGGTCTGGTGTCGTCTGAAATGTGTTTTAAAATACTTACTCTT
The DNA here is from genome assembly GCA_902141385.1 of Timema californicum. Taxonomy (NCBI): domain Eukaryota; kingdom Metazoa; phylum Arthropoda; class Insecta; order Phasmatodea; family Timematidae; genus Timema; species Timema californicum. Next base: position 76,603 of record CABFOW010000334.1, on the reverse strand, counting down.
AGCTCAGATATAGACCAAATCGCGTGCGGAAAAGTTTCTTAGGAACTTGGTAAAGTAGGGAAAAGTATGGTCGGGGGGAGGGGGGAATATATAATTTTACTAATTTGTGTGAATTACACAAATGCACAAGATCTGAGTGACACCATCGGTTGCGCCACGATAACATTTTCATTTCTAGCCTGTTTTTCTTACCAAACAAAGTATATATCTAAGTAATATCAATTATTTTCAAGTAATAGTACGAAGGTACATTTTATCTTGCACGATGCGTAAAAAGAATTGGTATAAAACTTACTACCACTTTTTGCCACTCTTGGTATCTTCAAATAAGTTATGTAAATATTTAACTTCAAGGCTTAAAGATGTACAAATTTCTTAGTGTGAAAGATAGAAAACTTATTTGATATTCCTTTGGTGTAGCTTTTGATTTAACTGTGGTGATTATATATTATTTTTTTAAATAAGACAAATAATAAATTACAGCTGTAACTATTTTTTTAGTATATATATGTGATTTTTTTAAAGGGATAAATAAAGTAGATAAAGTGAAAATAATATATGAAAGAATAAAAATAGTAGAAACACAAAACTACTTACTAAAACTCACTTTCCATTGCTAATTCGAAGTAACGAGGTTAAATCAATTCATATGATAACCAGACAAATCATTAGTTCCATCGTCCATTTCAAGGAACTAAATGTTAATGATAATAAAATGTCAGTTTGAACAAATGTATAAAGAAATTTCAATTTTAACTATTTTTAACTTGAATTAATTTGATTTTTATCACCGCGTCTTAAATCCTGTAGTCTATATAAGACTATAAAGGCTATAACGCATTTATTTTAATTACTCTAATTGGGTTAGGATGAGGAAGGAAAATTTTTAAAGGTTGTCTAACAACATTTTCATGGGAGGTAATTGGGAAATAATTTAGGAAAAATCACCCTCAGTAAAACGTTCCAGGATTTAAACCCTGATCACCCCGTTATTGGCAGACCAATTTTACACGGGTGTGACGCTTTATAACGTTCAGCCACTGAATCAGGTGACTTTAACTAATATTATTATTATTATTATTAGCACCGCGTCTTACTACCCGTTCGGGCTATACGCACTTACGCTAATGTGTAATGGTAGGGTGATTGTGAGATGAAATGGAGGACCTACAGTTTAACGTGGAACCCGAACCACGGTGGAGACCTGGCATTCCTCACATTCACAAGATGTCTTGTCAGAGGTGAAGGAAGGGTTTGCTAATCAGATAAATCTGTGCCGGGACCGAGGATTGAACCCCAGCCGCCAGCACAGAAGTCCGACACCTTACCCCTAGACCACCAGGTCACCTATATTTAACTAATGATATAAGTACAAAAGTTATAATAGTACGTAGTAAAAGCAAACCAACTCTAGGAATAAATAATAAGCCAAGCCTCCACCGGTCTGAATCCAGTGTTAAATTATAGGTCCTCCATTTCATCTCACAATCGCCCTACCATTACATATTAGCGTAAGTGCGTACAACCCGAACGGGTAGTAAGAGGCGATGCTAATAATAAATAATAATAATAATACGTAACACTATCAAGATACACACGCGAAAAATTAAGTACTTGCTTCGCTTTTCCTTGGAATTTATATAGATCACATCTTATATAGAATCTTTGATAATGCAACTGTTCATAACCTTTGACAATTTATAACTTGTGAATATAACTTGTCTAAAAATCTATGTGCCTTACACTAACGCTGCTCAATTTGAAATATTTTTCTATAAATACAAAAAGAAGTATTTTTAGGTTTAAAAACCAGTATCTATATGTTTACTACTGTCTGTAATGAAACAATACTGCTCTGAAAAACAAAAGTATTGTAACACTAAATATAACGCCATATTGTAATAGGTCAAGGTATGACTTCTATCGTAAGAGTTTGATAAGAAGATACTTAAAAAAATATATATATTTTATTTTAGGTCTAAATTGATAGAATTTTACTAAATATTTGGTATCATTTAAAATATATTGATAACATATATCGAGAGTAGCTGCTACAACTAACGTAGCTTGGCGTATGAATACGTGAAAGGTAGTAGCATTTCTAGCTGTCGGATGTTTTTACTATTACAATTTACTGCTAAATAAATCAGGTACACACTTAGGTTGTGCAGTACTTCGATGTAGTTTTGACTAGAGTAAATACATTTATATTTTTATGAATGAAAAAACTCTTTAAAGTGAGTTTGCAAGTGAGCTATACCAACCGAGCGGCCGCCACCGTTATCGATGATAGTGCCAATATTTGCAGTTAAGAGGGTGTCATGTGGTCAGCACAAAGGATTCCATCATTAATAGTTCTATTAAAATAAATAACATTTTCGTCATATTATTAAAAATTTATTTTAGTAATTATTATAAATTAAGCACGTTTTCTTATCGCAAAGGCCCTACGTAGCAACTCCCATAGATTCCTTGGAGTTGTGTGCAACCATAAATCAAGTCCAATCTTATAGGAATGTTTAAGGAACACATACACATACACACACACATATATATAATTTACCAATACATTATGAATCAATTATGACAGTATATCAATACTTTAGTAAATAACAGTATCTATTTTTTATTTACTAAACATTTGGGAAATATTATCTTGAGAAATAAAACGTAATTGGTCTCCCTTTTTAATTTTTTGTCTCCATGCCAGTCAAACACTAAGTTGTCCCTTTTCTAGTATTAATTGACAATTTAATTGAGTAGTCAAACAACATCACGAATATACACATAAGTGTGTTTTTCATGGTGCCTCTAAATCAAAAATATGAAAAAGTTTTTTATTTATATATATTTTTGTTCCTTATTTTATTTTATGTTTGAAAGCCTACTTGATATTAGACTCAAACAAGTCAATTATCAAATGATTTAATCAGAGTCCCTCGGTTTTCTCTAGAATGATTTTAAATAAGGAGAAACGCGCATTAAGTTATTGGTCTTTCTTATTAGCGTTTAAGAATAAATGGAAATATGTTGTAAAAAAAAATTATAGAATAAGTAAAAGAAAAATAAGGGATAGCAAGATGGTTGGTAAAAAAAGTACTCTTGGAAGTTAAAAAAAAATATTTGACTGTAACAAAGTACCGACAGGTTTCTTCATTACTATCTAATCCTCGTATTTACTAAAAAAAACTGATGATTTTTAGATTTTATTCTTTCAAAAAATCAATGGTTAGGAATAAACTCTAAATTTTTTATAAGCAGGTTTAACATATTTGTAAATACTAATGAAAATTTAGTTTCTGAATACACAATTTGATAGTAATAATATAGTTATTTCATTCAATTTGTTATAATATCTAAGTTACGCTTTTTATTAAATAAATAGCTTCCATATGAATTCCACTAAATTGCATATAACATATATTAAGCAATAAACTGTCCTCATTTAAAAACCAAATTTCAAATCCAAAGCTAAGATAATATTACTCAAAACTATTCTTTAATCTGTTTTTATGATCCAAACTTATTAGAGGTGTATTTTATGAACTTTTTAATCATATGTTTGTACCTTCTTTGTTAAATTCTACAAACTGTTAACTTAACTCGAACATAAAATATTTGTAAAAGAAAAAGTTTTAATTGCTCTACTTATATTCTTATAAGTTAAAATATTACTGGGATTCTATTTTAAGCTCTTATTTTTTGTATGTATGTAATGTCTGCTCTAAATAACTTGTGTAAATTAACTAGATCTGTTTTACCATGAAATGAGGCTTCGCCAACATGAAATACCTTCCAGATATAAGAGAAAGTGACACATGATTGCAGAATGTTAACAGACTTTATTCGTATCAAAGAAAACTATCGAGGTAGAAAATAACACCATATTATAATCCACAGCTCCTGGGCAGAAAAACCAAACAAGAGTTAAAATAGATTAGTACCCCCCTACCCCAAGCTACGTCAACTTTGTTCCAAGTAACTTTTAATTTATCCTCTCCTCCCGGGCGTAACAAAAACAGAGGAAAACTCACCACGATGGTCTATTTTTTATTTAGATAAATAAGAGTTTGCGTTTATACTCGGAATTCCTGGAGATTATTCTTTGCCTCTGCAGTTAATCCTTGTGTGAACATTCTAATGGAAGGGTTTAACAAGTCATTATGTTATTTTATAAGTTTATTGAAACTTTGTTTGTAAATAACCATAAATTCTTTTTATGGGTGCGTGTTGTTTGCACCCGTTTTGTTAAGTGTTCTTTCAACAACAACAACAACAACAAAAAGTGCGTATTTGCTCCTACCTAAAATAAACCGTATGTGTTCCCGCCCGTCGGCGAGTCAAAGCGTTGATACTAATGAATGTGAATCATTAAGAGGACGTATATGACTTTTTTTTTTTTTTTGATCGGTCCTGTTTCAGAACTACTGATATGAAGGAATGTTTATGTTGGTAGGTTAAGGTAGCCATTGATTTGATATCTTTATTCTGTTAATGACACATTTTTCGAACGTGCTGGACTAAAAACAATTATCATTCTAAAAAAAAATCTACTCATAAAAATATTTAGTAAAACCAGGAGAAAAATTAAAGAGAAATTAAATGTTTTCGTAAGTAAATAGTGTTAAAAAAAACTGTAGGTTAATATTATTTTTATTATTATTCCTAGCATTGCGTCTTACTACCCATTCGGGTTATACGCACTTAACGCTAATGTGTAATGGTAGGGTGATTGTGAGATGAAATGAAGGACCTACAGTTTAACGTGGAATCCGAACCATGGTGGAGGCCTGGCATTCCCCACATTCACAAGATGTCTTGTCAGAGGTGAAGGAAGGGTTTTGTAAGGTTAATATTAAGTGGGCACAAACAACAGTAGCCATTTTTGTTTATAAAAGGCTCAGTAGTTACTTGATTTGTTTTGTTTTGATAGAACATCTATAGTGTAACTTTTATATATGTTACAAAAGAAAGCTTAGTAGTTGTTTCATCAGTGAAAAAAAATTATTTATAAATAATCAATAACATATAAATAGTTTTCATTGATAATATCAACAGTGATGCTTAAGTGGCTTAGAAACACACTTGATAGTCTTGGAAGGAACGCACAAGGTTCAAATTCCGTCAGGATTTAGTGAGAGTAATTTTTATTGTATTTATCTGCTTGTGGTATTCAGTCTGGCTTTATCACCCTCTCTCCATGCTAATCTGATTGAATTTACTCTAACTGCCCTTTTAAATAAACAAATAGTAATTCGAGACTATTCAGAGAAAATATATGTTATTCCAGAAGCACGATTTCATATTCCTTATATTTAACATCTAATGTTGATATTTTAAACGACAAAAGCCATAATGAGCAGGTACTAATGTGCAAATAAAATTTCTTTTATTAAAAAAAATGTTTTAATATAAAAATATTTTAAAAAATAGAACCAAATTAATTACCTGATATGGTGTACTATAATGATACTGTAATACACTTTCAGTCACGTTATTACTAACATTTGCTAACAAATTGTTTATCGTCGTTGAAATTATAAAAACAAACACTCGAAAAGAAAAAGGATGATGATGATTGAAATCATTGTCGAATTATAAGAATTTAAACTTGTGTGACACAAAAATCTCTGGAATTTGTTCAATGTAAACACTTTGCCTTCTATTAGAGAAGTGAGATATCGACGATTCTTTGTCATCAACTCAAACTCGTTGATGGGATTCCTTTGTTATGATTTAAAATAATATGAATCATTTATTAAAAATAATATATTATATTTAGTTAAAATAGTATCCCATAATATTAAACAAGTAGAAACTTTCAAAGATTCTACAGTCAATGCGGTTCTTTTAATTAATGTGTTAGTTACAAATAAACTCAATAAGTCTTATTTAACAACGTTGCATACTTGGTTAGTTAGAATTTTTTTTTAAGTAGTTACATCTTAACTTGCCGTATCTAAACGCTCTTAAGACCCATCTCACCTCGACACCAATATATTAAATACTAGCTGCTGCCCGCGACTTGGATAAGGATTCATATCATGATACGGATATAATCACTTTTTGTTCGCATCCGTGTTTTAGTTGACTAATTTCAACAAAAAACTTTTATTGTAACATAACTATAATAATTACATATATTGTCTCGTAGACATTTTTGTTCACATTAGTGAGAACGTTCAATATGTATAGTGTTTTTTATGTAATACCAATAGTTTTTGCAGCGCACGCAGAGAAAGCATATTTTAAAGGCAATTTTTTTATACCTTGTGTAAAACTGTCGACATTTTTATGAGGAATAAATTAAATTTTCAAAATAAAATATACCCTATGTTAATCGCTGATAATATAGATTTATATTGGTGAAAGAATTTTTAAAATCGGTCCAGTAGTTTTTGGGTTTATCCATTACAAACAAAAAAAAAATCTTTCCTCTTTATAATATTAGTGTAGATGTAGATAAAAGGAGATAATAAAATGAAAAGGTCACTCTAGACCTCTTGTTTATCTGATGATAGCCTGTCTCCTCTTCCACTGACGAGATTAAAGGCTCCCTCTACTATTCAAATCCTTACACATTGGCTTGAATTTCAAACGTACCTTTTACTTGTTATCTATTCTAGTTATGCTTCCAAGGACATGTTTAATCCACATCCTGGCAGGACAAAATAAATCTGTAAATTATTAGAAAATATGTTTACCAGAAAACTATTTCAAGATCAAAAAAATAATGCTGTGACTCTGTAAGGCTATTTTAAAATTTTTATATGATTTATGTGTTTTGTTTCAATGCGATATCTTTAAAACTCTCTGAAAAAAACGTAAATACATTACCTTGGGAAATACGATTTCTACTTGGCATGACGTCACATTTAGGCAACGTTGTTAACTTAATCACAAAGTTTTCGTTGGTGAAATTATATCCAAGCTTATCCTAGAAGAATCCCTGTTGTATACAAACAACGTTTGAAAAGCACAGTCAAACCATGTGGGAGGATCTCAGATTGAAATCGAGATAAGTAAATAGTTATCTCAATGCCATCCTATTGTATTGTGCTAGAAAAAGTAAATCTAAAGCTACCATGGCAACTATTTAACTAGACTGGAGGCCATTCTAAATATAGAGTATCTCAAAGGAAAAGGGAAATGAATGCATTACTCCAAAATTTGCATTCAATTTGGCCCTAAATTAGTCGAGATTAATTTTATCGCAAATTTAGAACCGGGTCCCAGCTTAGTACATACTCTTGATTTATTTTATAGTTTTTTTTAATTATGTACCAGTCTCAGGTAATTTTAAATGTCTGCCAAACAATATTAACTAATAAAGAAAACTTATAAACGTATTACTTACTTACTTACTTACTTACTTACTACATGGCATTATTTTATTAAACTATTATGAAGCCACACGGCTGACTCACTCACTAACCGACATTAATGTTTACCCACTTCCAGATGATCAAGAAACTTGAAATTTGGCAAACTTATAGCTTCTAGCTTGTAACCGGCGGGAAGATTACAAAAAATTTAAAAAAAAAAATTTAACACCCGAGAAAAATTCAAAATGTTGGAGCAACTCTAAAATTGGTGCGTACCTTTCTTTGGAGGTAACAGGGGCTAAACGGTAAGACCTATCAGAACACTGCTCTGGAACCACATTAATTTGCATCCACTTGCAAATAAAACGCTTGCTCTGGAACCACATTATTTTGCATCCACTTGCAAATAAAACGCAACAGAGGTTTGGGGGCGTGGCCCCCAACGAGCAAAGCTAGTTTAGAACTCTAAAGCTCATTGCCAAACTTACAAAAGTACTGAACCTATCTTTAGTTAGTTCTATTCAGTCCACCTCATTACACTATCTCTTTCAGGTCCATTCTAATGTTATTCTCCAATCTGCGTTTAGATCTACGAAATGGTCTCTTCACATTGTATTTACCAGTCAATACCTCGAACAATATTATAGATTCTCCCATTAACGCTACATGTCCTGCCCACCATAATCTGCAAGACAATGACAATGTATTTTGATGATTACAAGGTATGTAGCTAATCATTTTAAAACTTCCTCCACTCCCCAGTATCTTCATCTCTTTTTGGACGGTCAGAGCTCATCAAGCTGGAGGACCATCCCTATCGGTTTCCCGGGACTGCTTATTAATATTTTATCACCTACCCTTCCTTCATTATAAATGTATTTATTTAATAAATTTGTTGATGTATTTTACAAATTTCCAAGCTATTTTTGAGGTGTGAATAATTTCTTGACAGTAATAACTAATCATATTGTATTGAATAATAGGTATTCGAGCTAGTATGTTTGATTTTTACAACTCATGGACATATTACATATTGTATGTATGTATGTATGTATGTGCAATATTTATATATATATATATATATATATATGTGTGTGTGTGTGTTTGTATGTGTGGGTGGGTGTGTGGGAATATATATTTATTTTGTGTGTGTGTGTGTGTTTGTATGTGTGGGTGGGTGTGTGGGAATATATTTTTATTAATTAATTTTGCAATAGCTTGCTTTGACTTTCCAGCTGTCGCTTGTGGTTTTAAAACAAAATAATGTATTTTAACCAAACCTTTAAAAAAATATACACAATAAATAACGTTCCATGGTTTAAATTGCTAGCAAGTTTTGTCACACATCTATTGTAAGTAGTATTCAGTCAAAATAAATTGTGAATTTGAAATATAATATAAAATAAAAAATGTATTTAAGTTTGAGCAGATATAAAATAAATACAGGGGTCGAGTTAAAGTAAAAATATACGTATTTTAACCAAATGTTGTACCCATAATCCTTTGCTAATCCTAGCTCAATGGTGTTTGTTCTTTCTAGCTGTAACTTATGTACATTTGGATGTGATTCTTCGGTAAAAAATTAATCAGATCTATCCTTAGGAAGGACTTCCTTCTGCACGACCTCATAGAAGACCAGGTTGAGGAAAAGAGGAGCTTAGGAAGGAGGAGGATTCAAATATTCGATGACTTGAGGGAAAAAAGTAAATTCTGAGAGCTGAAGGAGGAGACAATGGACAGGGTTCATTGGCGGACTAAGTTTACTGACAAAATGAATGGACTTGTCGTAAGGCAGAACACCTAATTATAATAATATTGTTAATAAAAATAAATGCCGTGGCACTTTATAAAAACTAACATTATACACAGTAGTGGGAAATTGAAGGAATATAAGTCAGGCTCATTTAGTCCGATTTGCCTGGGATGCCAGGATTACGATCAACGTAACGTTCACTTAGCTTTTATGTTACGTAACGTAGCTTAATATTATTTTCCCTGTCTCTTTAAATGGGAACCATCACGATTCAGTTAACTTAACGTTCACTTAAGCTGAGATTTTTCCAGGGAGAACTTTCACGTTAATTGAAGGGAACCACGTGCTCTAGTTAGCCAATCATGTTGCGAGTAACGTCAACAAGGCTCTTTATAACTTCATTTATTTGTTTATGGTATACAGACTAATCGAATTCTTCAGTACATTTTCCACCCCAAGTTTTACGAACTTTAAGAAGATTCCGTAGCCTCTTGTTACTTTTTTTTTTTTACATTTTGATCGCAAGTACTTGTTAGGTTACAATAAACCCTCAATGATGGAGTTTAATTTTAATGAACAATTTTATTTCAACATGTTGAAATTCATTGTCTGTCTTTTTCTCGAGTTTTTACGTTAACTTACGTGAATCCTGATAACACAACAGTTGCATTACACGGAGTGAGAGACTTAAGTGAATGAAATTAATAATAATAATATTTAGTACCGCGTCTTACTACCCGTTCGGGTTATACGCTTTAAGTACTAATTACTCTAATGGATTAGGAATTGGGAAGGTTGAATTAGAGGAATTGAACCCGCATTTGCGTGGGGGGAGAGTGGAAAACCATTTAGGAACCACCACCCCCCCAGTTAACCTAACCGATATTCGAACCTCTATCTCCCCATCCTCAGCAGTCGAGCTTAACACGACAAGCGCGTTAGCCAACTACGCCACTGAGGCGGGTGTGAATGAAATTGATCTGATATCTTCATGATGGCACGACATGGGTCAGATCCCGGTTAGCTGTACTGAGGGTGCCTCCCTAAATCCTTTCCAACACTTCCTCTCCGCCAAATTCGGATACTTTTTCCACTTATCCATTTGGCTCCACGTTTTACTACCCGTTTAGACTATACGCATATATACTAATTACGCTAATATGCTAGGGATGAGGAAGGTTGATCTTAGGAAGTGTACCAGCATCTGCATGGATGAAGATTGAAAAATTATATTCAGTACATCCTGCCGGGATTCTAGCCCCGATATTTTTTTTCAATATTTTCATCATCGGCAGTCTATACTATTGCGAAAGCGACGACTCAAACCATGTGGACACCAAAAGGATCTCTTAAACTTAATTTAACCTTCCTAATCCTTAACACATCATCGTAATCGGTTTATATCATGGTAATAACCCGAACGGTTAATAAGATGCGGTGACAGTAACAACATTTGGAGATACACAATTAAGACTCGTATGAAAATATTTACTTCAATACAAAGTTTGTACGATTTGTCACTACCTTTGAGAATCTTAAAATAAGGAACTTTTAGAATCAAAATAAGGCCCAACTGGTCAAAGCTTACCACTCATTCGTTACATTATGTCACAATAAATAGGAAACTCCTCAATCTCACAAGCAGGGAAGTGAAAAGCACACACACACACATATATATATACACATATACACACACACTAATATACTCGAAGTCAGGGAGGTGAAACGAGGGGGGGGGTCAAGGAACGGTCAGTCCATCTTCCAAAGAGGCAATGGGATTGGGGGGAGGGGGGTACCGACCGAGAGAGACCCCACAAGGGACTTGTTCAGGGTCTGATGAACAGTTTGAAATATCGCTCTCATGAGAACTCCCATCTTCACCAATTTTCTTTCTTTTTATCCGCCCAGAAACATTATTACTATAAACCCCCCTCACAACGCTCTCTCTCTCTCACACACACACGCCCTTATTTCTATCGCTCAACCCCAATCACCTCCCAATATTATTTTCAGATTAATCCACTCTTTCAAGTAGTTTTTTTCTTTTTATCGATCTCGCTACCTGGTGATGTCTGCACCTATCCCCTGGCCAAAGGCTATGAAATCCATAAGGTTTCCTTTACTACATGAAAAATATATACCTATATACTGTACAATTCCCCTAAAGCAGAAGGTAATTTAACTTGTATATATATATATATATGAGAGAGAGAGAAACTTTACCTCGTGTAACTGTGAACAAGAATTATTTTATTTTTTATTCATACAATTTGTTACACATTGAGATGTGAGTTCAAGAAAATTCGACATCGAGACGTATCCATAAATAATCTGAATATGAAACATATTTATAAATTTCGACGGTGTTTTTATTTGAAAACTAAAAATCAGACAGTTTGTTTTCATTTATGGTTTATATATTTTCATTGCTAAAATTTCAAAAATAGCTAATAAAATTATTTTCATAGTTTCAAGATAGTTTCCATGTTTATTACAAATGTAATGTGAAAATTAATATTATTGATATTAATGTTCTATGTATTATGATATAACTTTAGCTATCATTATTCTAAATAAAAAAAATCCCAGATAAAATATATACAAGTATTGTTATTTACTATTTTAAAATTTAAATATACACTATCTCGCAAGGTGTTATATATTGTAACCGATTTGTTTGATGTAATAATAATACTATTTTTAATATGAAACTATTATCTCTTAATTTTTAAGGTTTTGTAAAAGTTAATTAAGGTTTTAGATTTTTTCTCGGTTTTGTCGAGTCATAAATTGGCCACTCTTAAGGGAGAAAATGTTCATCCACTTTGTACTGTACTGTAAATATTAATTAAAAGTATAAAGTCCATGCTCTTAATATTTTTTTATTTTTTTATCCATGCTATATGTACTGTGTCTGGGTTATCCTCATATTTACACAAATGGGGAAGGGAGTATCAAGGTAAAATTTAAAGAAAATATAAACGTATTTTCAAAGTAAGAAAACATTAAGGAAGAACCAATAAACTTGGCTGGTATTCGAACTCATATATTTTTCATTAAAGAAAATATTATAAAATGAGACATACCTCTGTTCCACCTGCGTGGGCTATACATAAACTTATTTGTGTAAAAATTACATAATATATTATAGGATAAATTTGATTTTCGTTATCCTTGAAATAATTCCAAGAATAATTTAACTTTCCAGATTGTGTGTTTTATTTAAGCGTAATTTAATAAAACTAGGGCATATTTTAAACATAATTACTAAAATAACATTTTTATCAAATTTCCTAAGGAATGTCTTGATTGTAAATTTGTTTTAACATATTTCCTCAATAAAAAATACACATCAAAGAATTTTTTATTAAAAAATCTATTTTAAGGAGTCTTTCTCCTAACCGAGACACTGAACGGCTTTAGTAATTATTTGGTGATCCTTTTAGTACTTGCGCAGTGTTTACTTCCTTCAGCATACATTGCCAGACTAATCCTTTGTTGATTACATTTCAACAAACGTTACTGAAAGCTTGCCAGGCAGGAGAAAGTGAAATAAAATTATCATTTTTACGAGCAAATCTGTTGAATAAAGAACATTTTTACTGAATTCACTTCATTTCATTGCAAACCTTTTTTAAAAAAAGTATGAAAATCCTAAACTTATATTTAAATATTCTTAAAACAAAATCTTTAAATTGTGTGTTGAAACAATTATTTTGTTTATTTGTGAAAAAATAGCAAAAATATTATTTATTAATAGTAATTTTTATGTTGGAAAATAATACCTTGAATGTGACTACTTTATTAAATACAGTTGTAGATTTGTATCTAGATACAGGAGTCAAACCCTGACTCATTAGTGCTACTGCTAAACTATCCAGGGTCATTCATCACTTATAGTTCCTGGATAACTCAGCCAAATTTATGGTGATTTCGGATTTTATGATATTGATGCAGATGTTTATGAGGATGTTTATGCGGATGTTTATGCGGATGTTGAGGACGACTTGTGCTGGCCTTACTGAGCACTTGTTATCACACGACTATGACGATTTGATTTTAGTTGTATTTCTTATTGTGGGATTATTTATTGGCTTTATTTTTTAAATTAGTTGATATTTAACATCGTACATGATTTATTTTGTTTATTTCACGTTCATTATTATAAAATTGACATTAAAATGATAGAGATTAGGTTCATTTACGAACTGACGTGGAGAGCCAGAGCTAGTGCTATTACAAACTGAGATTTTCTATCTCTGGATTACTATAATTCTCTTTGATATTACTACGTTTCTGTGTGGATTTATGCGCACAAAATGCTTATATATTACCTACTCCTTGCTTCTTGGACCTCTTGTCACCAGTGTTAAAACTAACTAATAGGAAAACTCCTGGCAACCTGATGTGAAGGCTAGCTTCCCATTGGGTAAAGGCAGTCAGCTCAATCCATCATCTGATTTTCAAATAGAACGGAGTTTTTTTTTTTTTTTTTAAGAAATAAAGTTTTAAAACGTATTGTATTAAAATTACTTCTGAAAGCACGTGATTCTCCATGGATGGAGTATTAAAAGGAAACTTTACATACAGTTCTTTGAAGAAAAATACGCATCATCCATGACTTGTTGAATATATTAGAGGCGTACAAAACAGTATCATTTCAAAGTGCTCTAAGCCAAAGGCCCCGTTTTTATTCGCGTGTCCAGGTGTCATTTTTCAAATATTTATATCAGTAAATATCTATTAGTATTTGTATGTGTATCTCTCATGAAATTATTTCTTACTGTTTATATATAAAAACTGACATTAAGGTTATTGACACTTAAAAAATCCAAACGCTAAAAATCATAAAAAATAAAACGATATTCTCATTCTATAAGGGCAACTTAAAACATATTAGTACACTAAAATTCGCATTTTAATTCATCACTATAATATTCGTGTGTATGTTATTAATCTTGAAGACTAGGTCTTAGTATGTTGTTTTTTTTTTAAGAAATAAAGTTTTAAAACGTATTGTATTAAAATTACTTCTGAAAGCACGTGATTCTCCATGGATGGAGTATTAAAAGGAAACTTTACATACAGTTCTTTGAAGAAAAATACGCATCATCCATGACTTGTTGAATATATTAGAGGCGTACAAAACAGTATCATTTCAAAGTGCTCTAAGCCAAAGGCCCCGTTTTTATTCGCGTGTCCAGGTGTCATTTTTCAAATATTTATATCAGTAAATATCTATTAGTATTTGTATGTGTATCTCTCATGAAATTATTTCTTACTGTTTATATATAAAAACTGACATTAAGGTTATTGACACTTAAAAAATCCAAACGCTAAAAATCATAAAAAATAAAACGATATTCTCATTCTATAAGGGCAACTTAAAACATATTAGTACACTAAAATTCGCATTTTAATTCATCACTATAATATTCGTGTGTATGTTATTAATCTTGAAGACTAGGTCTTAGTATGTTGGATTTTTTTTATAAGTGGCTTTCCTAAACAAGAATAAAACTTTGTATTTAATACAATTGTAGTATTCCCCTTTTAATGATAGTATACCTTCACCAATGATTGTTTCAACCAATAGTATATTTAGTTGGAGTGTTATCTTTATTAAAAATATTATTTAACGTGTATTTTATAAATGCGCGTTACCACTAAGCCCAATACAATCGCTAGTACATTTAATACATTGATAAAAGATCATTTCCATCAAAATACTTTAGTTAGCTATCTTTTACTATCGAACAAAGCCATCAAACACTGAAGCTGCATATCCCCATGAATTCGCTATTTTTAGCACAATTTCTTACTAAATCTTCAGGCAACATGCATATGTGGTAATTACAATAATGGAGTAGAGATGAATAAGGAAGCAGTATAGAGTTAATATACTCGCATTCTCATATATAAATAGTAAATACTCTTACTACTTTCTCATATAATCTATTATAGTTTGTAACAAAAGAATTATAGTCTTTTAGAGTAGCTAAAATTTTTATAGAAAAACGATTAGGGAGATGTCATTTAAAACGTGGCTCGGATAACTATTTTTTTAAATTGGTGAAAGCCATTTAAACATTATTTTAGTAACCAACCGACAGTAATATATTTTATTTTAGAGCTAGAATTCAAATCTTGAGCTCCTCTCAAAGTATGTTCAAATAACATGTAAATATAAATTTTTAACAAAATCCATAATATCGTTTCAGTTGTATACCAAGTGACAGACATACAAGGACCGACAAAATTACCCACTTTTTTTTTTAGTTCAGGGGCTACACAGATCACTCATAATCTCAGAGATAAAAAAATTTCACGATGACAATAGATTCTCTATTAGAAAAATTAAAACTTCGAATTGATTGACTGAGCGGAGCGAGGTATGGTTTTAACTCTACCATTTACCACTAGGTCTATCTGTTCGTTTCACTATTACTTCCAACTGCTTGGACCAGTTTTAAAATAATTTGGCAGGGATACTTTTTTTGAACTTACGCCGGATTAATTTATGTAAATGTTTTTACTAATTAGTTATCCGTTTTAAGATGGCGACCGATAAAAAAAAGGGTTTTGTATGGTTGCTCAAAACAAGTGATTTGAATTTAAAACTCTGCACCTCGGCCGTATTATTATTATTATTTACAAATATTGCGAGGACCACGTCTAAAATCACACGAACAACGGTTATTCTCTCTGAATACATTCTGGCACATCCCGTATATTATAGCTTATTTTCTGACACACAACTCTGGCAATTCACAACTCTCCCTCTACTTCATTCCCCAATATAATATTATCCTCTCTCTCTCTCTGATTCCAGGGGATCAAGTGAAGTGTAGATCCCTTTAAAAGGCTGTGTAATTATGAAGACCGTCTTCGAAATCAAATATCTTCTTAATTAGCATTAAGATCGGCAAGCCGGTCTTAGCGTCATTGATGCTCAGAAGCCAGGGAGGGCTTGCATGGCGATGGGTAGCTGGAGTGGGGTGTATCTTAGTGCTTCTTTGAATAAAAAAAAAATATTTTCAATCCAATACTTTACCGACTTTCTATAAAGTGTGAGTGTAGGGAAAATGAGTTAAGGGAAGTGTTTTTTTCTGGGTTTTTTTAAAGCAAAACATTTATTTAAACAATTTATTCAGTATAAACATAAAGTTTAAACTTATTCTTATGGTGATATCAACAGTTATTGAATATCTGTCATGAGCATAGTGGCATTGGATAAGAAACTTTTTAAATTAAGAAAAAAAGACTATGATTAAATTCCAGGACACACTTGACAGATATTCAACAACTGTTGATATAAACATGTGAAAAAAAAATTACTTAAAAATTATTTTACTTATTTTTATCCCAAGAAAAAATGTCTATAAAAACCGTAAAAATACCGGCTTTAATCCCCGTTCCCTAAAATCCTAACATAAGAGGATTTTCTTGGATCCTCCCTTAATCTAAATTAGATTAAAAAATAACTATTTACTAATCATAATAAAGACCCTCCCTTTTCCAACGGCAACCAAATTCAGTAAGAATCTGACGTCTTATATATCTAGTCCACCGGTGAGGAGGATTTGTTTGGAAATATATGCCACAACAAAACGCAAAACTATGACAACTGGGGATAAAAAATCATTTTATGGTGACATTTTTTTTTGTGACGCGACACAAATATATGTTACATGACATATCTGTGTGTTCACCCACCCCCACTCACCCCGTCATTCCTCATCGTCCCATTCGCGACCAAACTGAGAACAAGCGTCAGAGTAATGAGTGAGAAGAAACAGAGAGCAATCTCTTGTCTTGTAGCGAGCGGGCACGACGAGGGTGAGAGGAAGGGGTGAGTAATGGCGCCCCAATGTTTTCAAGAGAAGGTATCTGTGCACTTACTTGTAATGGCGATCATATTTCATACGGAACAACCCCCCCGCACGCAAAAACCGTGGGACACGATATAAAAAAAAAACACAACTAAAACTGTTATTAACGTTCGGGAATGGTTTCCATCTCGACCCGAAAAGGGCCGGCGGGTTTTTAAGCTTTATTCACACGTTCTTCGAAAATGGAGAGAGTAGAATTTAGGGGACGTGGAATCGAAATAAAAGTATCACTACTGTACTCACTAAACGTATCGGAAGAAAAATATCGATAAAGAAGAGTATCGACAACAGTTAATTTCGGTATCGAAATTGTAATCTGGAAAAAATATTTTGTTCTTCTCTAGTAATAATAACAATTTCAACTTTTAAATAATAATTATAATTTCGTATTTAATTAAACACTGAAAATTATCATGTTTTTTTTAATAATCTAAAACAATGTTTACAAGATACTTTTTCGCTATACAACTTTTTTAAAAAAAAACTTAATATAATTCACTTCTGGGAGGTACCACTTTTTGACTATATTCATCGTTTATATACTCTATCAATATAGATTATTAACTATTGACAAAGAATATAAGAATAGAAGCCCTACCCTGCTTTATCTGCTTAAACTTTTCTGCTTCATCTGCTTGCAGCACCCTTTAGTTGACCGATTTCAATGTGTTCCGCTAAAGTTTATTTTTGTTTAGTTGGTGATGACCGTCCTCATTGATAAAGGAAGGGGTGGTAGTAGACTAGTCGTTACCCTTCCCCCCACCCCCTCAGGCATCAGAGTGTATTGATAAATATGAAAGAACAGAATTGAATTATGATAAGCTAAAAGAGATTGAAATGCCAGAGTTGCTTCTTACGTGTGCAGGAAATAAGTGAGGATTGAAACAGTACCGTTTGTTATCTCTCCACAGCCCACTTTAGTAAAAAAATGACCCGCCTCGGTGTCGTAGTTGGCTAGCACGCTAGTCGTGTTGAGCTCGACTGCTGAGGACGGGGAGATCGAGGTTCAAATCTCGGTCGGGTGAACTGGGGGTGGTTTTTCCTAAATGGTTTTCCACTCTCCCTCCACGCAAATGTGGGTTCACTTCCTCTAATTAAACATTCCTAATTCCTAATCCATTAGCGTAATTAGTACTTAAAGCGTATGACACGAACGGGTAGTAAGACGCGGTGCTAAATAATAATAGTAAAAAATGTAATCCCAACATGAGTGAAGATAACAAAAAAGTTGTTTCTATCGACACCGATCCTATACCAGAGTGTTAGTACTAATATCAGTAAAAGTATATAGTAAAAAAAACTGGTATCGAAAGTAAAATATCGATATTAGTAAAGTATCGATACTTTTTTTTTCACATCCCTAAGTAGAATTTACTTGAGTGGTGTAGCCATTCACAAGCTACAGTCCAATTTTCATAGAAAGTGTG
Source organism: Timema californicum (assembly GCA_902141385.1). Lineage (NCBI taxonomy): Eukaryota > Metazoa > Arthropoda > Insecta > Phasmatodea > Timematidae > Timema > Timema californicum. The sequence goes on along the minus strand of CABFOW010000334.1, from coordinate 58,206 downwards.
GCCATGTGATTTAGTTGTCAGAGCCCCTGGTTGCTTACCTAGAGACCCCGGGTTTGATTCCCGGCTGATACCAAGGGATTTTTCTCTAACGGGGAATAATCTATCTTGTCACCAGGGTTTGATTAATTAGGATTAAGTTAGGTCAAGATATTAATTGGCTCGCCCCTCCCCCTACCCCCCCCCCGTCATATTCACTATCATCATCCCCTCACTTGATCGGGACATGGTAAAAACCCTTCACGAAAAAGATGTGCGATTAGTACATCCAGGCGTCTCCTGAACAATGGTAAGTTAATACTGGCTATACTTACCGCAAACTGAGATACAAATTAATGTAACCCAGACACATTATTATTATTATTGTTGTTATTATCATCTTACAGATAGAAAAGCAACACGCTTCTGTAGCCACAATATTATCAAAAGCTATAAAATAACGATAGTAATTTAGTAAAGTACTAACATTTATTGCGACAAAATTTATGTATTTCTTTACTAAAAGTCTCTTATTATGACAATTGGACTGTAACGGAAATGTTGACCCAACGCTAGCTTAAAACCGATGATTTGTGATAAATCTTCGAATAGAAAAATAGATCTTTAATATCATGATGGAGGTTTTCATATGATTGTATGTGTGTCGTTAAACAGATAAAAATCGAATAATAACGACATATCAGCTTTCGGATTAACGATATATTTCAAAACTCCTCACAATATTAAACTCGGCAATCTGCTTACATCTCGCATTTTAGATACAGTACCGTATACGTGCACTAAGAGAGTTGGTTGGTTAAATGAATTATACACCCACTTTGGAGGCAGAATGGTCTAAGGCACTACTCTCACAATATACTAGACTGCCGATAACAGGAAGATCGAGGTTCGAATCTTTGTCGGGTGAACTGAGAGTGTTTTTTTTGTGTTTTTTTTCAAAATAGTTCCCAACTCTCTCTCAACACAAAAAAGGGTATACTTCTTCTAAATATAACCTTCCTAATCCCTAAACCCATTAGCGTAATTACAACCCAAACGGGTAGTAAGACATATTACTTGATTCGCAAGCAAACATAATATGACTTCCATTTATTTTTGGTTTAAGCATCATCCTTGTCAACTTTTTCCAGGCTATGACCGGGTCACTTTATTAAAATACCTCCATGTTTCTCTACCCTTCTACCATTCCTCCTCCTTTAATTGCTTCCATTCCTCTCCTCTCACTTGCACATTTTATATTATCTGCTTCACCATCTCTTTCTTGGCCTCTAGTGCAGCCTATTTGGTATATCCTTCATCTCTATCATTCTCTTTGGTATCCTCTCTTTTTACATCCTCATCCCATGTCCATACCATCTCAATTCATTTTTTAACATTACTCACCATTTTGTGTTAACCTTTTACGATTTTTTTTTTTTTAGTTTCTATGCATCCCACCAATGTATCTTATTTTGTATGGTTTCTAATAATGAAATATTAAATTTATGAAAAATGTATTCTCGATAAGTAAATAAATAAAAAGCAACTGAAATATTGTATGTATCTACACAGAACATCTGAAACAAAATTTAGTTAGATGAAGGGATTTGGAAATTTAACTTTTTAAACTAAGGCGTGAATTATTAATTTTATGTCAAGAATAATTATTTTCAGCAAAAATATATACTAATATAACAAATATATTTATTGTTAATCAATTCAAGAAAATATAACATTTTAGTTAAATTTTAAAAAATAGAGTGATATATGTTAATTCATCTCACTTTAAAACGGGTGTCAGGTTAATTAGGATATAAAAAGATAAATCATATTGAAACTTAATTGATTACAATGTAGCAGTAAATAAAACTTCAAGGAAAATTAATTAAACATGTTGTTAAGATGACTGGCGTGTAAACGTGCACTTACCTACACATTAATAAATATTAGGTAGAATTAAAATAGAATTATAAATAAAATATAATAAACATAAAATTAAGAAAAATATAGAGAGGGAAGATTTCTTAAAATTGTTTCTAGAAATAAAAGTTACCGATGAAAGTAAATTGTTATTTTCTTTGAACATATAGATATATAAATAATTGCAAGCTCAATTCAAGGCCTGATGGACATTTACATTTATGACAAGCTACAAATTGTGCAATCTGTTTTTATTTGAGAATTTATCATGCTCCCTTTGACCCAAATAATAACATAACTTTGTTTCTAGGGTAAAATATGAAAATAGATTTAATATAAACAATTAATTCAACACATAATTGATTTAATTACTATGTCAACAAAACACGCTTAAACACACTTGGTATATTTTTCTGCAATGAACAACGAATTTTCCACCACATTTTTGTCATTTTTTTCTCGCCATAATGGTATATAAATAAAGTACATTGTTCAATGCAATATATTTATGATGATTATAAGAATCCATTTGTCAGCCTCATAGTATAAAAAATATACTATCACATTAATCATTTAAGAATAGTTTATTAGTACTCACTTCGGTGGCTGTATGGTCTAAGGCGTCACTCTGGCAATAGACATGACTACCGATGATGGGGAGATCGGGGTTCTATCAGGGTCAGGTAAACTTATGGTAATTTTCCTAAATGGTTTTCCACTCACGCTCCACGTAAATGCGGATACATTTTTTTTAATTCGACCTTCCACATCCATTACACATTAGAGTAATCAATAGACAGGTTTATAGCCGGAACGTGTAGTAAGAGACCTTGCCAAATAAAAATGTCATAAATTTTAGTTATTTTTAACAATGTTTAATTTATTTCATTTTACTATGCCTCTTTAAAAATTGTTTTAATCGTGATCATATTTAAAACCAATACGCGCCAAACTTTGAATTTATTATTAATTTACTTCTTCATTAATATACATTAATGTTTTGCAACATTATTGACTACATGTTGGAATGGAAAATGCATGTTTAATTAGCCTAGGATATTAGTATTGTAGTGTTTAAATTTTGTTTAAACGACTGACTAAAATGAATTAAAACTAGTTTTATTTATTTTAAATATAATGATATTAAATTATGTTTATAGTTTTATAAAATCTAAATGATGGAGGAGAATAACTTTGGTTAAGGATACAGGCGTATCTTAATACATGTTTAATTAATTAAATAAAGTTTAAAAATGACACTCGAACACGGGCTGAGCTGTAAGCTAACAGTCTGCCCAACTCAACAAGAATAAATAATTACTAAGCAACTCAAAAAGGTGGCTGGTTTTTTATTCATTTTTTTTAAAATAACTACTAGTTGTTTCATTGCCTTTAGTGTTACAACTTCCATATTTTCAGAAATAACTAATCTTATTGCTATTCTCTATTATTTTTAACAACACGTCTTACTACCCGTCCGGTTTATACGCCTAGGTACTAATTACTCTAATGTGTTAAGTGTGAGTATAGTTGATTTTAGAAGAAGTGTACCTGCATTTTCGTGAGAGGTGATTGGAAAAAGCCTTTATTAAAAATTCAAAAAACTCTCAGACACAACATCCAACCCACAGCCACTAGTCCATCATTGTTAAAGGGGACATACACGTTTTACCAATAATAATTTTTTCGGCCATGTCAGGAATCAAACCCGGTGCTCTTAGCTCAGTATACAGACACGCTACTGACTGAGCTAGGGTGTAATACCAGTTTTAAGATAAATAAATATAGGTATATTGTTGTATTATAACCAATATAATATACCTTTAACCTTAACCTGTTGCAATATTTGTTTTGTAATTTAAAATAAATAATTAATTTAAATGTAAATACATTAATGGATGCATCAAATAATACTCACAACTATTGTGTGTTGTCTTTTAAATAGTATTATTTGGTTGGTAGGATAATTAAATCTTGTACATGAGCACATCATAATATCGTGACAACTTTATAATTGGTTAGTGGATCTGGCTAGGGGTGTTGTTCCTTACTAATTACATGCACTTCCAATTAATACGTACTACTATTTCACCGCTATACCGGCGTCAAGCCCACAGAGAAAGGAAGTTGTAGATTGATTATCTTCAACAAATGAGGTCAACTTTTACAAATTGTGTATATTTCTTGCCAACATCTTACACCAACTTATTCATGTAGCCCCTACTTGGTCATCTTCTATACATTTTTTGTTCAATATATCCTTATAATTATTATATTTTCTGCCTTGTGGCCGTTAATATTAACCCTTAGTTTTTGTAAGCATTTACAAATCTTTCTCTACTCTCTTACTTTTCTTAGTATATCTGCGTTGGTTACTCTATGAAATTTTCAACACATTTTGTACGACCAAATTTTACATTTTTCTAATCTGTTATTCAATTCAAATAATGGGTTGATATTTTACTTTTCTATAAGTAAATGATTCATAAATATGGCTCAGGTATATTTTCTTGTTTATATTTACTGTCTTTCGAGGTTTACGATACTTTTTTTAATGAAACCCTTTTTTATGCTTGCTCTTTTATAATTATTATATATAGTATATATCGTAATAACGATGTTCGAATGGAAAATATGAAAATAATACTGTGTGTAAATGCGTGCCATTACTTGGTCATTAAATTTTTAATATATTTCCTGATGTCCAGGAATGTAAAAACCAGAATATATCAAACAATAATTTTACCGATTGTTTTATATGAATGTAAAACGTAGTCTCTTACTTTACACGACGAGAAAAAAGTTTGGGGTGTACGAAAACAAAGGGCTAAGGTAGATGTTTGGTCCAAAAAGGGATGAGGCTACTTGGGAGTATAGGAGGTTACATAATGATGACTTGCATACTCTGTACACATCAAAATATATTGTTAGAATAGTCGAGTCTTGTAAGTTACGGTAGCCGGGAGATTCAGCGTGAATGGGTGAGTTTAGAACCGTGCCCGTGGTATTGACTGGCAAACCAAATAATAGGAGACCAGTAGAAAGACCTAGACGCATATTAGAATGGGCCAGAAAGAAATAGGTTGTAATGAGGTGGACTGGGTAGAACTAGCTCCTAGCTCAAGATAAAGATAGAGTGTAATAATATAGACTGGATAGAACTAGCTCAATATAGGAATAGGGTGCAATGAGGTGGACTGGATGGAACTAGCTAAAATTGGGAATAGGTTGTAATAAGGTGGATTGGGTATAACTAGCACAAGGCAAGGATAGGGTGTAATACGTTGTACCAGATAGAACTAGTTCAAAATAAAGATAGAGTATAATAATATAGACTAGATAGAACTAGCTCAATATAGGAATAGGGTGCAATGAGGTGGACTGGATATAACTAGCTAAAGATAGGAATTGGTGCCGTCCTATTGTGAGTTCGGCAATGAGCTTGTAAGGACCTAATGCCAAATAGTAAGTACAGTGCTATATATCTTTCTTGTTTCTGTAATCTTCTTTTTATGATAGCTTCACACCCATATATAGTCCAATTATCATACGGAGAATCTTATATGAGAGCTAGAAAAGATACTAAGTCTACTTTCACGATTCGATCTCTCACATTATGTCATTTGCAGCTGATATTTTCGATAGATATAATCAAAACCTGTAAAACAATACTAATAAAAAGTTAAAATTTTGTTGATCACGAAAAAGTATTTTTATATAATTTTTAAATTCTTTAATACCATAATCCCACAGTAATTATTTCTTATAAAACAGTGATGGCAAAACTTTTCCAAGCAGTGTGCTACTTAAGTGCCAGCTTAATTTTTATCTAGTCTATTGTACCACATCCTATTAACGTTATTTAATGAGTATTTAAAAATCATAACTTGACTAATATTATGAAATGTAATAAATAGCTGAAATATAATTGCAAATATTTTAGTAATGCAAATGAAAATTTACTAAATTAATTATCAAAATGGGTGTCTTAGAAAATATTGATTTCATTATTAAAGTAAATACATATAAAGTGACTAGAATTATATAAAATCTAAATCTTCTCCATATTAATTTGAAACATGTTTTTTATAATTTTCTAGTCAAGATATTCATTCACTTAGCTTGTCTTCAGTAGTACACCAGATAATTTCTAACCGGTGACTTCACAAAGTTTATTTTGACATATGAATGACATGACTGTCAAAATCTGATTGAATACCATATTGGGAAAAGTTTTATTTAAAGGGTTTTTTTCGTGTCAACGTGACACCCAAATCTTTTTCTCATACCAGCCCTTGACACGTGTGCCATAGTTTTGCTATTCCTGACCTAGACCTTTATTTAAATAAACATCTAACATGAACAAAATCCGATGCAACTTACATTAGGTTTGCCTTTAAGGTGCTAACAATATCCACATTATTACCAACAAACTCAACCAATAAGAAAGTAGTAAATGTTCTTTTGATAATTTTGTGTTGTGGCGTTTATGACGTAATACGGTATATATTTCCAGTGCTGACGGCAGTGTGGTTGGTTGCGTCCGTTGCAGAACCATCAAATAAAACATTTCAGCATACATTCTAATGACCGCCGGATATAGTGATCAAATATAATTAGTTTTGTCTGTCCCTGGCTTATTATTAATATACATCTGTGTTTCGTATTTTTGCATGTAAATCAAGTTGATGGAGTTAGATTACCAACAAATTGTTTACAAGCCAATTATATCATAATTAAAACTCTCTCTGACAGTTAAGCGTACAAAACACAGTTTATTTGTTGATATTATATTAAAAAGATGGATAGTATTAAGAGTAGTTTATTAATAACCTCTGTGCATGGGGAATATTTGTGAGATTTTTTGGGGGAGGGGCGGGGAGTTGAGCTTAAAACACAATTGAATTAAATAAAAAGTAATTTGAACAATATTGAATAGAATTCAGTCAGTATGTTAATTTGGTATAAATACACAACTATATTGAGTCAATATATAATTTACTTCAAAGTGATCTTATTTTATATCATTTATTTGTTTAATATTTCATGTATAAATGAAGAGAAATAAATATGTATTAACAAGTAAGAGTAAATATATTCTAATAATTTTTACATAAAATGTATTCAAATTTTACGCAAACATTTAAATAATATAAATATTTATTTACAAAATCTGATATGGTTTCCCAAAATGTTTACATAATGTTGCATAGGACGTTTCATTTGCAATTGTATTTTATTTATAAATTAAGTAAGGCCTATATAACAGTTGTCCGATTGGCGTAAAAAGCTATTAATGAAATATAAGTAAAATTTCCAGATGTATTCTGGACTTACGTAAATTTCAAATCATCAGTTTCAGTGCCAAAATGACCCAAGGCATCACTTTTCTGGTAGCCTGTCCTGTTGATGACGTAGATACCAGAGTTAGAATCACAGTCCAGTATACTGAGGCTGGTTTTTCCTAAATGGTTTCCCATTTTCTTTCCAAGCGAATTCTAGTAGATTACCTCTAAAATTCTTCCTTCATTGCCCCCACCTCATCATAGGGATTATCATATATGCGGAAAACTTGAACAAGTAGTAAACGTGGTGATGATGATGATAACATTAATAATTATTATTATAAATCATTTTGATAAAATATATTCTTTCTATTTTGTTTTAAAACAACTCCAAGTAACGGATTAAACAAAATTAATTTTAAAAAACTGCTTTATTTTTGGACACCATCAAGTGCATCTTGTAAACTATATAAAAAAATAAAACATATACCATAAGTGCATCCATATGGGGTTGAACCTTATTTTTTCCGAGTCAAAATAAAGTATGAACTAAACATAATACTTGATTTAGTTATATTTATACTTTATTTTATACAAAAATGTGTTAATACTTTTCAAGTATTTTATTGTCTACTTCTTGCACATAAACGTTCACAAACGTTCTCATGGAATATACTTCTCCTTTTTCTTGAAAGAAACCTGGCGCACCAAACTCATCAAATTGGGTTCAGCCACCTCTATCCCCCGCCCAATCTTCAAGACAGTGATGACGTCAAAATCAATTTACCGCTCAAGTAACCATGACGCATAGATTCATCTCCAAACTCCTTCCACCCCTTCTCTTCAATGCAGTTCAATTGTCAATTTATCTTCGAACACATACACGCACAAGCATTCGCATTCAACTACTTCTTCAGTACAACTGTTACGAAAATAATATCACGCTTTAAATTGGTATTGAAAAATTAAATATTTAGAAGAGAACTTATATTTGTATATATATGTGTGTGTGTATATATATATTTGTGTGTGTATATATATATATTTGTGTGTGTATATATATATTTATTTGTGTGTGTATATATATATATATTTGTGTGTGTATATATATATATATTTGTGTGTATATATATATATATTTGTGTGTAAATATATATTTGTGTGTGTGTATATATATATATTTGTGTGTGTATATATATATATATATATATATATATATATATATATATATTTGGTTTGCTTATCTATTACCTTTTGATGAGCTATCCAGGACTCCAGGGTTCAAATATCACTCAATTTTAAAGCAAACTGTGTATTTGGAGGTGTGAGATTATCAGTCCTAAAAGATAGGCCATACAGGTAGTAAGATTTGGTGGGGACGAAAAAAAAAAAAGCTTGTGTAGTATAAACAAAATATAGCCATTTGAAACCTAAAAATATATTTTTAAAAAAGACCTTAACTTTGTAAAGCTTGTATTATTATAATGATGAAGCTTTCTAAAGATAAATGATATCAATTTGTTTTAAATATATTGACACAGCAAGTATACACCTCAGAGTTCAACATTTATAGAGTCCAATTTTCAAATGAAGGTCCTCATCTGACATCTAGAAAATCTACTAAAACTACTTACTTATTCTTACATCAAATTATTATGTTAGCTACTATTGTTAAATTTAATGAATATTATAAATATATATAAAGTAGAACTAATAATATAGTAAAATCTTATCAATATTAACAGAAAAATCAAATATTTGTTTGCATTTTAGATAGTATATTAAATTCCAACCCTATTCATATTTATATTCAGGAAATATATATGATAGTCGTTCGAGTAATCTATAGTAAAAATAAATTGGGTTTATTTGCAAAAAAAGGAAAAAAAAATATTCAATTCCATATTTATGTTATGGACTTGTTAGCCTGTTTTATCTTATGTTTTATTTTGTAGGTGTATAGAGCATCCATGGCTGGAAAGAAATACAAGGGTGAATGTATTAAATTTTAGTTTACTATTTAATATACTATAATATTTCTTGTTAATACAGCCGCAAAAATAAAACAATTGTTTTATTAATATATTTTATTCTTTAAATAAGTTTATAAAATGCCTACTATACAGTAATCCCTAGGGAAGTATTGTTTATTATTATTAGCACCGCGTCTTACAACCCGTTAGGATTATACGCACTTACGCTAATGTGTAATGGTAGGGTGATTGTGAGATGAAATGGAGGACCTACAGTTTAACGTTAACGTGGAATCCGAACCACGGTGGAGACCTGGCATTCCTCACATTCACAATATGTCTTGTCAGAGGTGAAGGAAGGGTTTGACAATCAGATAAAGCTTTGCCGGGACCGAGGATTGAACCCCGGACGCCAGCATAGAAGTCTGACACCTTACCCCTAGACCGCCATGTCACCTAGGTATTGTTAGAATCATTTGTTACAATTTTTTTACTGATAGTATATTAGTAGGCAAATAATAATTATTTTATAAATATGTTGATATTAGTCACTTTCAGCTAATATTTGTAATGAAGAACCTTCTATTAGCCGTCACCTACCAACTTTCCAAACGTAGACGACATATAGGAACCATTGACATTTTTGATGTTATAATAAATAGTTTAATTTTATTAGGTATAAGTTATAATTAAAGTAAATTTTCTACTTGATTTACTATGTATGGATAATTCTGGAAATCAGGCACTTTATTTATTTATATTGATGGATTTATTTTCAATTTTTCTTAATATAATAGCTTGTTTGAGTGGTTAGTGGTGAATGATGGGTCAGAATGAAAACTTCTGTGTACACAATGGTTTTACGAGATATGTCCCTAAATACAGATTATACCCATTTAAATATATTTTAAAGTATTATAAAACTACTGTTAATTTACTTTGATGCAATAGTTTAGATGGGTGACCTGGCGGTCTAAGGGTAAGGTGTCAGACTTTTGTGCTGGCGGCCGGGGTTCAATCCTCGGTCGTGGCAAAGATTTATCTGATTACTAAACTCTTCCTTCACCTCTGACAAGATGTGTATTAATCAAAACATGTGAATGTGGGTGAATGCCAGGCCTCCACCGTGGTTCGGATTCCACGTTAAACTGTAGGTCCATCATTTCATCTCACAATCACCCTACCATTACCCATTAGCGTAAATGCGTATAACCCGAACGAGTAGTAAGACGCGGTGCTAATAATAATAATAATAATAATAGTTTAGACAAATAGCTTTTTTTTTTATTACCACGTCCTACTAACTGCTTGGCTTATGTACCTATGTACTGATTACGCTAATGTTCTAAGGATTATGAATTTTGAATCTAGAGGAAAAGTACCCTCATCTAAGTAGAGGGAGAGTGAAAAACCACCCTCAGTACACCTGACTGGAATCGAACCCCGATCTCCCCATCTTTGGCGTTTTAGTCTATTTAGAGAATAGCGCCTTAAGCCATGCGGCAACCAAAGTTGTTAAAAAGCTCATTAAAAGCTGTGTGTTTTATTTAAAACTAATATTTTTGTTTTAGAATAATTTCGTTTATGTCTTACACCCGAAAACGTAATAAAATCCTACTTCTGTGCTTCGTTTAAAAAAAAATATATATAGACAATATTAAATATTTTATTAATCGAAACTTAAATGTGTCGAAACTTTTTAAAGTTTCGTAGACACCGAAGAAGTATGGAGAATGTTTTCAATGTTGAAGTAATACAATATTTATGTCTTTACATTTTTTTAAAAAAAAGCTTAAAATGTTAGTATTTTTTTAAGTAGTTGTTTGTTAGTAAGGCTGTTTACAGGTTTATGGCCCTTTTAAGACACGATCGTTAACTCCAGCAGGTGGGTATAGCTTTATTCTTACCGGGGCAGGAATTAGACTAAAAGTTTTTAACTCCACACTAAACCCGTGGAATAGGTTTCACGAAAGTACCCTTTAACTTTACAAATACTGCCGGAATAAATAAATACCTCAAACTATGAAACGAAATAGTTTGTTACGAAATTTCCACATGGGGATACTTCGCCTCGTCAATTTTAAGAACCATGGTTATAAAACCAAAATTAAGTCAAGAATTTCAAATATTAGATATACCATATTTATCTTTCTTTTGACTACCTACCTGCTTCGGTGGCGTAGTTAGCTAACACGCTGGTTTCATGTTGATTTAAACTGCCGAGGATAGGGAGATCGAGGTTCGAATCTCGCTCGGATGAACTTTGGGTGTTTTTTCCTACATGATTTTCCACTCTACCTCCACGCAAATTTGGGTCCAATTCCTCTATTAGCAGCCTCTTGATTCTTAACTAACTAGCGTCATTAGTATTTAAGCTTATAATCAGAACGGTTAGTAAGACACAGTGCTAAGTATTAACTACCTTTAACATTTACTTTACAAATTTAACATTTCATTTTAAGTTGTACCGGTGGTATGATGTCTGTCATATTAATATTAACACATAAATTAAAAGTTCAATCACACACGTATTCGTAGAGGTGAGTTCATGCTTAGGTTTAATGCTGTCATTCGTGAATAATATATAGCAGCTTAGTGATTAGCACTACTGAATTAGATTCCGGAGGCGTAGATTTGTTCCTTATCGGCTTAATCGGAGGTATTAATACACATGTATATACACTCAATAATAGTAAAACTATACTCGCTTCGGTGAGTGCATGGTCTAAGGCGTCACTATCGTGTTAGACTAAACTTACGATGACCAAGGCTCGATGCCGGTTGGGTATTTGAGGGTGGTTTTTTTCTCAAAACGATTTCCCACTCTCCCTTCATGCAAATGCGATTACACTTCCTGCGAGTTCAACCTTCCTCATCTCTAACACAATAGCGCGATTAGTATATTGGTGTACATCCCAAACGGGAAGTTAGACGCGATTATATATATAGTAAGATATTACCCACCACGAATGGTCTAAGGCGCCACTCTCTGGTATATAGATGACGAGGATATTGGGGTTCAATTAATGGCCCGTTCTATTGAGGGTGGTTTTCCCTAAATGGTTTCCCGTTCTCCTTCCACGCAAATGCGGGTTGATTATCTCAAAAATATTTCCTTCCTCATACCTACCCTATTAAAGCAATGATCATATATACGTATAATCTTAACATGTGATAAGACGTGGCAATAAAATAATAATTATAAAAATAGTAAAAAGGTTATCAATGTATACCACAAATCATACACTTTTTTAAATTGAGCTGATAGAAAAATTATTAATATGTAAATATTTCTCAAATTACTCACGAGTACAAACGGAACAAAAACAATTGAGTTGACATAGATATAAAGCGCAAAGCTAGTTTACTATAATGATAGCCCGCATAGGTGGTTTAGTGGGCTGAACGTTATGCTAGTCAAGTATGGTTTGCATATCAAGGTACAAATACCTGCTGGATGTAATTAGGGTAAAAATAAATTCTAGATAGCTTCTCAATCTGTCTCCAAACAAAAGAGTGAACATTTCATCTGAATTCTATATTCCTCATTTCAACATCATTAGGTTGATTAAATTAATATAACCCAGACGGGCTTTAATAAGTGGTGAAAAAATTAGAAAATGTGATCTATAGATATGTAACTAATTTGGGAGGTACAGTCTTTAAATGTTCGTCTCTCCATTTAAAAATGTGCTTCTTTTACTTTTTACTGATAGCTATTTCTTACTAATTTTATTAATTAATTATTATTATTATTATTATTATTATCACCACGTCTTACTACCCGTTCGGGTTATACGCATTTACGCTAAAGTGTAATGGTAGGGTGATTGTGAGATGAAATGGAGCACCTACAGTTTAACGTGGAATCCGAACCACGGTGGAGGCCTGGCTTTCCCCACATTCACAAGATGTCTTGTCAGAGGTGAAGGAAGGGTTTAGTAATCAGATAAATCTATGCCGGGACCGAGGATTGAACCCCGGCCGCCAACACAGAAGTCTGACACCTTACCCCTAGACCGCCAGGTCACCAATTAATTAATTAATTAATTAAACTATTCGTTCATCGTCGTTCATCGTAAATTTTGTAGACAAATAGCCTAAATGATTTTAGATTATTATATACCTTATTTTATAAGTTAAATTTGTAAATAATGTTAGCTAAGTAAGAAATTCATCGATTTAATTGACACAACTCCCTTTTGTAACGTATGTTACTGTGTATATTTTAAAGTATATAATATAATATTTTTTATCTAATTATGCTGGGGATTGTTCTATATTTCTAATAATATCTCTATTCCATATATATATATATACATACACAATATGATTTCTCGAATAAAACAGGGGCTGGATGTATATATTACTTTAAATCATATTTAAATGAAACACACTCTATTCAAGCCAAGGTTCAAACCACCGTCTCTCAGGCCCTGATAGTGGGTGACTTACCCCTCTCCCCCACTACCCCAACTCACCATATCCTCTGGCCGAGGCTTGTACTAATGTGCATACACGCGCACGCACACACGTCTAAAAGCTTCATCCCTTGTATACATTCGTTAGTTATAAAGTTTGTACGCTAGTTAAGACCTCTCTGAGGACTTTTATATATATATATATATATATATGAGTAAAATTAAGTGACACTGAATCACATGAAATTAAACTAAATCGTAAAGATATGGAGTGGGTTTTTGGGGTAATCATTTTGAAAATCTATTTTTTTTTCATCAAAATTGATGAGATATTACTAACTTATAAGTATTATTTTGTAATAAACTAGAATAAGTAACCAGCGTTGCATTGCGTGGCTACCCCGGTAAGAACTTTTCTTTACTTCAAACGGACTGAAGAAATTCTCTTCGTTTTGTTCTTAATAATTAATGTAAAAAAAGAAACTAATCAAAAATTTAAAATTCCAGTTTCTAGATGCACATGTTTGTGCACAGGCACTACTGATTTTTAAATTTTAGACCTCTACGTGCTATAACACGCAATGCTCATGACAGACAGACAGACAGACCCAAACTCTTCATTTCATCACTATATATTATATTATTTATCAGAAGTGACAGCTGCAGATTGAACTGTATTGTCGAAAGTACCTGTAAGCATGTTATGCAACCCTAAACCTTTTGCCCTTAAGGCAACCGCACACGACAAACAGTCAGTGTCAGACAATTACATAGTACAGTCGGTGGCAAGACACCACACATGACTGATAGTTGGTGTCAGACAATTACATAGTACAGTCGGTGGCAAGACACCATACATGACCGATAGTTGGTGTCAGACAATTACATAGTACAGTCGGTGGCAATACTCCGCACATGACTAAACAGTTGGTGTCAGACAATTACGTAGTACAGTCGGTGGCAAAACTCCACACATGACTAAACAGTTGGTGTCAGACAATTACGTAGTACAGTCGGTGGTAAGACACCATACATGACCGATAGTTGGTGTCAGACAATTACATAGTACAGTCGGTGGTAAGACACCATACATGACCGATAGTTGGTGTCAGACAATTACGTAGTACAGTCGGTGTCAAAACTCCACACATGACTAAACAGTTGGTGTCAGACAATTACGTAGTACAGTCGGTGGCAAAACTCCACACATGACTAAACAGTTGGTGTCAGACAATTACATAGTACAGTCGGTGGCAAAACTCCACATATGACTGACAGTCTTTCAGACGTCTAGGGCCGACCGAGGCCGACCACTGGCGACTGCACATGCAACCGACCACCGTCATTTGGTCGATGGTCGTGGTGGTATTTGGATGCGTGACATGGAAGATTCAGAGTTGGTAGATTTACTTATCATCACTTTATTATTTTTAGCATCGCGTCTTACTACCTGTTCAGTCTACACTCTTGTGTACCAATTACGCTATTGAGCTAGGGATGAGTAAGGCTGAATTTAGAGTAAGTGCACCCGTATTTGAGGGAAATAAGCGTGGGAAACCATTTAGGTAAAAACCATCCTCAATACACCCGACCTAGCTTTGAGCCTCGTTCTTCTTGTCTTCGACAGCCTAGTTTATTGCGAGAGTGAAACCTTAGACCATGTGGCCACCAAAGCAGATAGTAATTGTCTCTTAATAGGTGGCATTAGTGACTTTCAGACAATGTTTGTATTAAAGAACCTTCCTCTAATTACAACCTCTCCTACCCTAGATGGGTTCTAATTTCAAATATTGACATAAGTTCGAATTAAAACACTCAACTTTACTGACGATTGACTCACGCGATAAAACAAGTAGACCGACCAATTATAATTTTCTCTCCACTTCAAGTTGAATGTTTAGGAATCAGACCCGGAATGACGTGATCGTGGACATCGGTGTGTCACTAACATTGGTATGACTGGTAAGGGGGGGGGGTGAGGTTATAAACAGGGATACCAACCTACCGTTTTACCTCGTGGACAGGCCTGCCAACTTTAAACCGAGTTGTTGTGGTACCAACAAAACAGCGATTAACCTGAGGGTGAATCTTGGTGGTTGCGTGCAAGGTAAATACAAAATAAATAAACGCCACCGTCACGTAAAAGTGGGAGTTAAAAGGCCGAGAGCAAAGATCCAGGGTTTTTCCAGTTTGTAGAGCGAAACTTTTTTTTGAACAAAATAAATAACATATTTATGTAGTAGATACGTAGAGTTTAATTTTCTTCACATAGTGATATCAACAGTTGTTGAATATCTGTCACGAGCATAGCGGCATTTCGACTGCTGAGGACAGGGAGATCGAGGTTCGAATCTCGGTCGGGTGGTTTTCCACTCCCCCTCCACGCAAATGCGGGTTCACATCCTCTAATTCAACCTTCCCAATTCCTAATCCATTAGCGTAATTAGTACTTAGAGCATATAACCCGAATGGGTAGTAAGACGCGGTGCTAAATAGTAAATAATAAAAAATAGCGGCATTAGTTGAGAAACCTTTTAAATTAAGAGAAACTCTTGCGACTAAATTCCAGGACACCCTAGACAGATAGTCAACAACTATTGAGGTCACCAAGTGAAGACAATTAAACTATGTTTCTACTGGAGCAATATTTATTTATTTTAAACAAAAAAATGTCCTCGGGTACGTGTTATGCAATCAGAGATAACCTGCGTCCTATTTTCCGCGGACATGTCCTCTTTATAGGTCAGGTCAGATTTATTTTTCCAAATGCGAAACTTTCCACGTTTTTAACCAGTGATATTTCCAATAAAAGAATTATATAATCATAAAAAGAATAATAATTTAAAATATGTATTATTGCTTCTCTTAAAAGGAGCGGCAGTGTCCGCAAGTCGGAAAAAAGTTGCATATAACTTATTTCTGAAGATTATTATTACTGTTAGCACCACGTCTTACAATCCGTTCGGTTTATACGTACTTACGCTAATGTGTAATGGTAGGGTGATTGTGAGAGGAAATGGAGGACCTACAGTTTAACGTGGGATCCAAACCACGGTGGAGACCTGGCATTCCACACATTCACAAGATGTCTTGTCAGAGGTGAAGGAAGGATTTGACAATCAGATAAAAATGTGCTGGGACCTAGGATTGAACCCCGGACCTCCAGCAAAGAAGTCCAACACCTTACCCCTAGACAGTCAAGTCACCTATATTCCGGTGTTCGAAGAGGTTTTTTTCCCCCTAAATTATTTTCCACTCTCTCTCTCTCTCTATGCAAATTCGGGTACACGTCCTCTATATTCAATTTCCCTCATCTCCAACTCATTAGTGTAATTAGTACATAAGCGTATAAACCTAACAGGTAGTAAGACGTCGAGCTAAAAAAATTAATGCTTATAGCCCAGATGGATAGTTGGACGTGGGTGGTATGAAAAATAGTGCGGTGTCTTGTTTATATTTTTTCAAACTAAGCTACAATCTGTAGCAAAACAGAGTTGGACCATAGCGACTGCGACATCCGGGCTTTGCTATGGATTCCTCACAGCTCCCTATCCTCGTCTCTGCCAGGATGACGTCACAAGAAGACCCTGGAGGTAGATCTAACGACGCTGGAGACGCTACATGAATGGAGGGAGAGTAATTACCTAACAGCCCCCAAAACCTCCCCCGAGCCCCTCCCCTCCCCCTAGGCTTTCTGTATACCTTTTCACAACCGTTGAGAGTATCTGTGCAGAACCTGGGAGAGGAATGTGGAGGGGTGGGTTGGTGGGGTGGGAGGGGGTCCCCCTAGAGGGAAGAACTACTTTTAATTAAAGCGTGCTCACTGCGCTGTTAGGTTACACACAATAGATTCGTTTAACTCGTGTAGAACAAACACCGACTTTCTGACATAAGTGTCTGGTCAGACATTAAAATGTTACGTAACCAAGTTGAAATTTTCAGTAACCAACTTTAACATAATTTTATGTATTAAAAAAAGGTATAGTTAAAAAATATATGTATAAGAATTTAAAGATACTCTTGCAATGGTCTGGACTTACGATGACAAGAGGATTGGGGTTCGTATCTTCGAATCTCGGTCGGGTGTACTGATGGTTTTTTTTTTTTCCTAATTTATTGTTCACTCTTGCTCTACATAAATGCTGGTACATTTACTCTAAGCTCTACCTATATCATTCCTAAACCACTAGAGTAATTATCGATTTAGTATGTATATCAAACGGGAAGTGATAAGCGACGGAATATTAATAATAATATATTAAACATTTACGCGTTGTCGACTAGTTAATTTATTAAACTAATCAAGAAATTATTTTTAAAAACTGAATATTTTGTTTTCAAACTTAAGCCACAAGACTACCGGTGTGGGGACTTAAGTCATTAGGCTTGTAACACACTTAATATCTTGGTGATAAGGAAGTAAAGGCCTGAATCTTTGTACTAAAGGGAGCATGGGTGATGTAATCTATAAGAGGTTTTCCAAGCCTCTATCAAAGCAAATTTTATTACGTATCTCTACAAAAAAAATGAAAACAATCTCTACAAATTGTAATAAACTCTTAGTATCATATCGTTAAATGTACTCTTAGTAATATAATATATCTATATTAAATATACCTACATTGATAACCACATGGACAGAACCACAGGCTCACGTAGAAAAAAATGAAGTGAAGGAAATTACTACGAAAACCAAGGGTTAAAAATGGCCTAACAAATAACCAAACATAATAATTTTACCAAATTAAATATTTAAAATAACTCCATGGCTTCAGTCCACAACCGAGTCATACCTACTGAGCAGTCGCCGTCTGTTGGCGAAGATAGTGTAACTTCTGTGGATATAAAGAATCATGTTGCTAGAACAATAAACCCTCAGTTTTCTAGACCGGAGCCAGCACTTTTTAATTCAAGTAGCTCCTCATTTGTCCTTACGATACTAAGTTGAGCTCATTTCAGAAGAACTGCTTCGCATAAAATCTGTGAGCACTGGGGATCGAACCCAGGACTTCTGGATCAGTAGCCATAAACTAGGTAAACTAGGCAAACTAGGTAAATTATAGAAGGAAAACTGTAAGAGAAAGAACAAGGATGAGAAACACGAATCAGATTGTGAAAGATAAAGGACGATTATAAAGATGTAAAAGATTTGTCTCAGGATAGACATAAATAGGGAATCGCAACAAACCAATCGGAAGCTCGATGGCAAATGACGATGAGAAAGCGGGTGTATTCTTTGAGCCGACCTATTCAGCCTTACACCTTATATTAAGTCGTTATCAAATCTTGTGACCAACGTAAAAATAATAAAATTATTAGGTATTCTATTTTACTTTTTTTTTTACTAGATTTTATTGAATTTATTTTGTAGCACAAAATTTTACTACCCTTCTTTGCTCATCAACTTAAGGATAGACCTCGATCAATGATAAAGCATCAATCGCTGTCAGGCAACAAGGTTTAAAATACAATGGTATGTGCTGTTTTCTGGAACTACTTTTATGTTGTTAATAAGCTTATACTCCCTTTCGACCTTTACCTTCAACCAGCCTTTGTCATGACAATAAGAATGAAGAGTAAGAAAATTACGAACCTTCTTGTCTCAAGATTAAGAAGGAAAACTTACTTCTGATTTTAAATATCTTAACATTTTCTGTTGTGAGCTTATCATAAATTTACTATATCAGTTAGAAGAAAGCTAAATATAAAGCCCTTTTTTCAACAAGCCCAGTCTCAAATCTATGAGAATGTGATTAAAATAGCCGTTGAAAATAAGCTAGTGTCATATTTGCACACATTTTTTATATTAATAAAACTCTACTATATGATTGTTAAGGGATAAGAGCCCCAATTGAATCTTTCGACTTTATTGTGGTGCGAACCATATTTTTAATTAGGTATCGTAGAATTAAATATTGCGATATAGCTGAACGTCTACGTGGACATTTCTTGGCTACCACGAGTACTAGTAGAGTTTGGACGAGGAAATTATAACTTTATAACGAGTGTACCAGAATTTTAGTATAGGAGAGATTAAAACTATTTAAAATATAGCATCCTTCCAGTCATCGGCGAGGCCGAGACTAGTTGATTCATTCAGACATTTGGTCCACGTGCCCTTCGTCTTCAGTGCAGTTAATTGCGGAATCAAGATTAGTTTTAATTAATTTTTAGATATTTTAATTGGTTTTAATCTCTTCCTCCCGGACCCTTCTCATAGCAAGAAGTCTCGTTTTTATTCCAGCATTTGCCAGGTTTATGTCTTATGAGGGTTTTTGTGTGTGTGTGATTTGACGTGCCAGTCTCAAATCACCTTGATACTCCATTATTAACTTTTTAAGCATGCCCTAAATAATTAGTATGGCTTCCATTAGGAGAGGGGGAAGAGAATAAGGAGACAAGTAATGAAAATAATTGCGGAGGGTGTTTTCAAAACAACTTGAATAACGCTAATGGACTCATCCCTTCAATTCATATTCCAACGTTGTTGCATAATTGAAAATGTTTTTCTTGCGCACTGGTGAAGAAGTTTCCATTGGAAATTAATGAAAACGGAGAGGTTTAAACTCGCGTTAGAAACAGAAGGTCACAAATGGGATCCATAGAGAGAAAAAAAGTAGCCGCAGTTTAGTTTTAAGACGGGAGTGTTGAAGACGCGAGGAAAAATCAGTGTTTCCGGCAGTTTTTACGATAAAACTTATTTTGGACTAAAATAAATAATTTCTCCAGTAAAAACAACATCAAGATCAATCAATATTTGTTTTATAACTGAAGTGAGCATTGTGGCATCAGATAGGAAACATTAAATCAAGAGAAAAATTTGTCATTAAATTTCAGGCCCCCCTCAACATAACTGTTGAAGTCAGAATGCAAAGAAAATTAAACTATGTTTCTACTGTAGAATTATTTATTCTTCTAATTTCTTCTTCCAGTTATTTTGACCAAAAAATATGTTGATATAAAAACTGCAAAAATATTGCTTTTAGCTTATGTTCCCTACTCTCCCACTTTTAATAATTTTGATTGTTATTTTTATATTATAAATAAATTAAAACAGTAATATAAAGGTGAAATGCATTTATTGTATGACTTGAGATCAAGAAACTTTTTATATATTTCAAAGATTTATTTTTCCAACACGTCTGGGTACCCGGCCTGGTTGTACGCATAGCTTTAATTATTATTATGGAATAGGGTTAAGGAGGGTAGAGTTCTACAAAAACTACCCACATTCCCGTGTAGGTAAATTGGAGAAACATTCATTTAAAAAAAACCATCTTGAGTACATCCAAATAGTATACGAATCCTGACCTTCCTATTACTGGCAGTCCAGTCTACTGTGAGTGTGACGCGTTAGAGCACGTGACCACCGACGCGGGTCATTCCAGATATGATGTTTCTAACGAATGTTAGAGGTGGAGGAAATGTACCAGCATTAGTTAGTGATAAGAAAACCAACATTAGTAATAATGGAATGTCTGAACCACATAAATCCGCAGCTCAGTGTGCGGAAAGATTAGCTAGTACTAATGAACCGTTTCCCAGAGGACGCCCCAATGTACTAATCTTACATCCTTTCCCTGGAGGATCTTTCCATGTCCCGGTGAGGTGAGAGGATGATGATAGTGAGTATAAGGATGTGGAGACAATATTATTATTATTTGCACCGCGTCTTACTACCCGTTCGGGTTATACACACTTACGCTCAAGTGTAATGGTAGGGTGATTGTGAGATGAAATGGAGGACCTACAGTTTAACGTGGAATCCGAACCACGGTGGAGGCCTGGCATTCCCCACATTCACAAGATGTCTTGTCAGAGGTGAAGGAAGGGTTTGGTAATCAGATAAATCTGTGCTGGTGGCCGGGGTTCAATCCTCGGTCCCGGCACAGAAGTCTTAACACCTTACCCCTAGACCGCCAGGTCACCCAGCCTGAATGTGGTGCTAAAAAAAAAATAGTCAAAGCTCACAATCCGCGCTAGGATTTCCCTAGAAAAGCTAACCACCAGATCGTGACATTTTCCAGAAATGACCCTGGAAATAATGAATGTTGTTGACCGGAAGTGCGGCTAGATGAACGCAATTTCCGACCTCTTACAGCCCTTGATAAATGTTTTTAGCTTGGTTGGAATTTTCTCAGAAAAAAAAAGTGAGATTGGCTTTCAGAGAATCGACTCTGATCAAAGAGCATATAATTAGTTGGAAACAAAGTTTTGAAAAATAATTTAACCATAGTTTAATTGGATTTTTTCCCCCCAATGCATCTTATTTCCTACCCAAGCTATAGGAACTTTAATTATGCCAACGGAATAGGAATGAGTAATTAATTAATGTAGAAGAAATGTACCTGTAATTACATAAAGTGATAGTGATTAATCATTCAGGAAAACCCACTCTAAATATACTTAGCTGCAATAATCACCGGAAAATCATTCTAAATAGGGCAGACATTTAGTCAGCGTTCCCACAAATGTGGATTTATCATCTAAATCTGCTATGTTCGTGACAGATTTTAGAGAAAAATTAATATTTTTACTGGAGCTATATGGAATATGACAAAATGTTTTGCTAAAAAAAATTACAAAAATATTTACCTTTTTACGTCATCTATATTTGATTTAAGCCGATTTGATTTGAAATCCGGCCTCTCAAAAAGGGGCTCGTAAGGGGAGGGGGTTAAAGTGGCAATTTCCCCCTTTATGTTGTATAAATATTAGAAGTAGTTTAATAAAATATAAAAATAGCCAAGCTAACATTTATAATTTTATTAATTTGATCAAAAAACTCCAATGATTTTGGCTTGATTTTAAACATATTTTTTATTTTCTGACGTACAGGATGACCTAAAAACACAACTTTTTAGGCTTCAATTCAACTATACAAATATTAACAGATGCCACAAAGTTTTATTATTAATAAAACTATCATTGGAGGCAGTTGTCAGGACACTAGCAATGATTTACCACAACTTTTCATTAAAATGAAACATCCATTGTAGTTTATTAACACTCAATAAAAAATTGAAACTATACATTGTAGATAATTTGGACGAAACGCATCGAGCAACAACTCATGACCATGCGCCCGCAGGTTCTATCACCGCAAAAAAATACACACAAGTGTACATTCCATAACGGGAAATCAAAAAAGGATTAAGGTGGATATGCAGGGAAACGCGAGAAAAAGTCTGTGTTTATGCAGATATCATAGCAAAACTTTTTGGTTAGAAATAAATAAGTTTTACTCCAGTAAAAACAAAAGAGTTTATTTTTCTTCAGATGATGACCTCAAGGGTTGTTAAAATATCGGTCAAGGGTGTCTTGGAATTTCATGAACCTTTTTTATATTCATTTAAAAATTGCTCATCTAATGCCGCTATGCTCATGATAGATAGTCGACAATTTTAGATGTCACCATGTGAAGAAAATAAACTCTTTGTTTCTTATGGAGGAGTATTTGATTTATGTTAACCTAAAGTATGTTTTGCTACAAAAACTGCATAATCACTTAGCTCTCGTGGTAACTTCATCTCCACCTTAATCATTCATCACCTGCTCCCTCAAACAAAGTGAAAATCTATTCCTATTTAATTTAATCAAACATGTCAGATTTGATTTAATTTTGATTTAGTTTATTTTTAAAAAACGCTAATGAATTTGGATGAATTTGAAACATTTTTCTTATGCTGTAACTTCTTTTCAGAAGAAAAGGATTGCCTTGAACATGCTCTTTTGTGACTTAAATTTAATCATATGTCTCCCCCACCCTACTGGGGGAAATTCCATAGTCCCAGGCCCCTTGGTTTGCCCCCCACCCTAGGATAAAAATCCTGCGAAGCCCTTTCGCCTAGGTGTTATTCAGATATATTATCATCAAGATCAACTCTACTTATGCCTATCATATAAATTGTAAACTAGGCATAACAAAATTCTATAAAATCATATTGTAAGTTATTTATATTTAAAAAATTTAATTTATAAACGTGTAAATATATTTTCGAATTATTTTTTGCAACATTTTTACTTACAATGTAAGTGAATTTTATCACTTTGTAAAGTAGATATTTAATTTATTGGTTAATGTCATTTAGTTTAAAAACATTTTCATGATTTTTTGTCCGTAAATTTTGTTTGAAAAAGTGCCTAGTACGGGTTTTAAACATCTTACTGTAGAGGATAATAATTATGAGTAATGTTTGACTTGGAAAAAGTATGGGGAAAACAATCTAGCATATTAATGTAGCCGGTAAAGATTCTAAAATTAACCCACTATCCGTAACCGGTAGATCGTTCTATTGCGATATTGACGCCAAAGTCTCCGTGACCACCGTTGAGGATGTTGAACCAAGTAATGTATAAGCCGTACGTAGTCTGGTGGTATAAAAATTTAAATGAAGTATTTAAAATAATACTCAAAATAATTATTTGTGTATGATTTTAAACAATTAATTTTTTAAATATACCTAACCTTAGTAAGAATTGTATTTATATTATATTATTATTAATTTTAACTCTGAAAATTAATAACCAACTTTAAATAAATAATATATATGAGTATACAATCAAATTTAATAATAAATCATGTCCCATTGCTCTGGTAATTTTCCAACCAGCATGATTAAAATTCTAGCAGTGCGTACGTAGTTAACGGATTGCATTCCCTCATTTAAAAAGTGATACTAACTTGATTTACTGTGATAGTGTAAACAAAGGGCTGTCATGGACATGACTAAAACGAACCATGCCCTCTAAATGTAGGGGTTCACACGCAACCCGCATCATGTTGATTAACGTGACAGTGAATTACATTTTTGTTTTGTTTTATTATTCCTTTAATAATTTATAAAACCAGATAAAAAGTAAAATCACGTTGACACAGTCATATCATGTTCTATGGAATATCTCATTTCCAGGGGACCTGGATTAGATTTTGAATATTTTTTTTTATCACCCCGTCTTACTAGCCGCTCGAGTTTTACGCCTACGTACCGATCATGCTAATGTGTTTGTGATGAAGTTAGGTTGTATTTACGGCAAGTGTACCATCATTTGAATTGGGGGATATTGGAAAACCATTTAGTAATTAAAACTCTGTTCACTCTACGGTTATTCGAAAACTGATCATCTCATAATTGAAAGTTTAGATAGACTATTGCGAGAGCTACGCCTTAGACATTAAGGTCACCAATGTAGTTCCCGAAACCAACTGTAGAACGTATTTACCAATTTTTATGCTAACTAGCTCTAGTGCCCAAATTTCATGGATTCAAACCCAGTTGAGGTCTACGTATTTTTCTTTAGCTATAAAAATCCGTAGCGCAACCTCCTTCGGAGGGGAAGCTAAGCTATTGGTCCCATGTCGATTGTGGCGTGTAAAATAACTCTGGAAGGTGTGTGAAAATTGGTAGACATAATTGGTAGGCTATTTTATTCTCAATCATAGAAATTCCCATGTGCTGATATAATTGGTCGGTTCAGAAAGCGCACGTTAAATACGTCAAATAAATAAAATAATTCCCCATTGGTGAATATACAGGATATAAAACAAAGTTCTCCATAACGGTGTCTTCCCGCGTGTTAAGCTATTTTGTAAGTCGTATGCTAATATAGTATGTTTGTTTATAAAAGTCAACTATAAGTTCTTTAATTAATATAATATATTTTAGTAAATTTATTAATTCTTAGGAGTGTTTTATTTTAGGTGATAACCTGATATTGTAATTCTTGAAGCCATTTGTTACGCTTAGGCTATCATTTTAAAATGATCTTTGAGCTAATTTTTTCTTGTCTAATAAATATCTACCAGCAAATTTTGGTCAGTACCCGAACAAAAGCTTATCATAAAAAAGAAATGTTGGTAAAATAAACGTGCTTTTGTGTGCAAGGGTTTATATTTTCAAACTTCCAGGGTACGAATGTGTTTCAAAATACTAATTAATGGAAGAATCCCTATGATAGGTTATATTCCGACTGAGTCATGGTAGGTGAAATGTGTCTAATTGAGTCGTTTAGTTTTACTTAAAACCCGCATATGTGGGCACGAAGACTAAATATCATACTCATTTCAAGGTTTAAATAAAAAAAGTTGTACTTAAAAGGATGTATTTCAAACACCTCAGGCATTGCTTAGTTTAATTAGTATCTATTTTCGTTAATAAAAAAACCAAATAGGCTCTAACCAAACAAATAATTTAGACTCGCAAAGCAATTTTTATCTTTTGATGAGAAAGTCTGGGTTCGACTTCCAACACTGGCGGTTGTCATATTTTAATTTCAATTAGTTTTCTCATGCTTTATCTATTTTAGTTAGTATTAATTTATTCGAAGGCCTCCATCTGTGTTTTCTCACTCTCCTGCCACACAAATTCAGGTAGACTATATTTAAACTTTATCTTCCTCTTTCTTACCCCGTTAGTGTAAATAGTTCGTACAGGTAATAAATAATAAGCAAAGCACGTAAAAGGAAAAAGCTTATAAATTTACTCTTCAACTTACCCCTTTATTTTAAGTCCTTAATGGCCCTTTTTTTTTGAACATACAACACAAAATGTAATCAATACTATGTTCAAATATAGTTTTTAAAAAATCCAGGAAATAGTTTTACGTGTAATTTAAAAAATAATCTTAATTCATGTTTAAGGCTTTTAAAATATAATGGGCCTATCTTTTATTTGAAATTTAGAAGCTCCCAGTGTATCTGCCATAATGCGGTGGATAATATTACAGTTGCTATAGTAACAAGAACAGCCGTTATAGAAGCTTTCACGTGTTTTGCCCAAAAGGATATTAAGATACGGTCTACTGAAGGAAATCCTGATTAAAAATATATATAAAAGGCTTTGAGGTTCTATCCCGCGGGAAATATCAAAATACGAGAGTTTTGGATTTATATTGAAGTGACATTTTTGTTCTACTAACTAGAAGTAATGTTATGTTGAAAAATGGAATTATTAGGATTGAAGTTTTAAAGGGTTCAAGGTTTCGAGGATTTGAGGGCATAGAGATTCGTGAGTTCCAGGATTTTAGGGCTTTGGGATTCGAGAGTTCTAGGATTTGATAGTTCCTAATTTAAGAGTTTGAGGATTCAGGCAATTTAGGGTTTCATCCCTAAGCTCATAATTTTCATGTCTTTATTAAACATTAAAAATATCACTCTCAAACAAATCAAATCCAAAAAGGATTGCCCATGAATTTAATCGAGGTAGATAACGTATACCGTAATTTTGTTAGGCATACCTTTTTGGAAGGCCTTATTTCGTACGAGAATCCTATATTATATTAGTATTTTAGTAGGATAAAAAGCCTCCCAGAACGGACAAGATACCTTTAAGGAAGATCTTTTTCCTACTAAAATACTACAATACAATAGAATTCTGGTATGAAATAAAGCCTTACAGAACGGTAGCTTGAAGTCTGTTCTAGAAGGCCTTATTTACTATCAAAATACTACCATACAGTAGGATTATGATACGAAATAAGGCCTTACATAATGAACTTCCTACCAAAATCAGTAATAGGTGGGATTTGCGATTTCCAGTAAGAATTAGTACCGAGACAAGATGAGGTGAGGTAGTAAGAGGAGGCGTGGGGACGGGGGGTATAAGAGTACCTTAGCAATCATTCACTAACTCAAATAATTCCATCCATATAGATGGCTGGATTGATCCGTTACAATCTCTTGTTATGATAAAAGAATCCTCCCCCCCCCTCTCTCTCACATTTCCCCTCCGATGGTCCACAAATAAGGGCACTCAACATCTCTAAGCTTTCCGAACAACTTCCACCCCACTAAGGCTGGAGCCACTTCATTAATTAGAACATGTTTTGATTCTTGGACATCAAACCCAAACTGAAGCAGAGCTCCAAGCATGTTAGGATAAATATCCTCACATAACTTCTTAGTTTAGGTTCTGGGGGTAGAGAAAGGCGGGAGAAGGCGGATAAGGGTAATATACAACCAAGTGGGGTGGAATGAATTAATTAACGTAAATTTAAATCCACATTTATTACATAGTTATTCTTTTGTAGAGTAAAATTAAATGGTTTTAAATTTAAGGGCTGAAGAGGCTGTGGAGTAAAGAAGGTTACGTATTAATGAGTTACATACCCTGTACTCATTACAATACATTGCTAGAATAAACAAGTCTCGTAGATTATGAAGGGCAGGACATTCAGTGTAAATGGGAGAGTCTAGAATCTTGTTCAGGGTATTTACTGACAAACTTAATGGGAAGAGACCATTGGGAAGATCTAGACGTAGATGAGAGGATAACATTAAAATGAACCTGAAAGAGATAGGGTGTAATTATATGGACTGGATAGAACTAGCTCAAGGTAGAGTTGATCTGTAATGAGGTAGATTGGATAGAACTAGCTATGAAATACAATCAAATTCGAAAGAGCAAATTGTGAGAAAATCGATTTTTTCTCTTTTTTCCCTTTAGTAAACTACCCTTAAATTTAGGGTTGGATATCAAGTTCTAAAAACTCCTAAGGGGCAACTTTATAAACACCCCAAATCTCAATCGGTAAAATAGTTTTGTCTTTAGCTCGAGGTACAGACAGATGGACAGATATACGACATTACGAAAACTACTTTTTTTTTGTTTCAGGGGATCATGAATCGTCAACATTTATCAAAATATTGAGTTAGATTTTTTTCGACAATCACAATACTTTCTCTCTGAGATGTCACGAGAAAGTAAAAATGAAGTTGCTTTTATAATATGTTAGGGGACTCAATTTGGACGAGATAACTTAATCTGATGACGGACATAAAATCTAATAAGTAAACTGTGGTATTTTATAAAGCCTCTAAATGGAAATCGTTCTACTTCGAGGTTATAACTCAACCAAAAGATTGAACATAAATACTAAACTTGGAAGATGCAAAATACGCAATCATAAAACAAAAAAAAATTGGCTCTATACTTAAAAAATAATGATCAAATAATAACTAGATATCATAACAATGATATATTATTTAAAGGAGTTTCGTGTTTCACACACACACGTTCTATTTCATGCTGTAATCTGTCACAATCAGGTACTTTCTTAAGATAAAAGTATGTTTTAATGCAAAATTATTGAGCTAAATAAACTAGTAAATAATTAAGAAAGAACGTAATAAATATTTATTGTTTGTTGAGTGGTTGATTAATAATCATGACATGAAATTGTATAGGCATATACATATGTTCATCCTTTTCAAATATGGGCATATAATAATAATTTGAGCATTTGGGATATAGTTTTTTTTAAATATATTTTAATCTTGTACTAAATCACAAGTAAAATAAATTTTAAAATATAAATATTTGGTTACACCTATGTTTAACTTTAAGCCATAGATAATTAAACATATATCTACTTTTGTACATTTCGTGATTGGACTTTAATTTAGTGTAGTTGAAATAACATTTAATTATATGTAAATCAGAATTGTGTGGGAATAAACGTGAAAAAACGTTCAAAGAATATAGAAAAGAATAAATAAATGTTAGCTTGTAACAAAGGCAACAGATTACATCAATACGTTATTTGCAAGAAGTCCAGGATTTTGTTTGTAAAAGGCCCCCCCAAAAAAAGTATGCATACTTAGTACCCAAGACATTAATAATATCTATTTTTTTCTAATTAGCATCCACCTACGTAGCAGGCCCTTTTATTAGCTCGTTTTTTCTCCTTTCCTACTCCCTAATTACTTGGATTTGTTATGGAGATTACTCGCGGAGTACGGAAGGGATACGAGAATTTGTGGTTCCGCCTGCAGAGTGAAATAAAGGCAACCTGTTGTACACATTTGTTGAAACTATCACGTTACTTGAGCAAGAGTATTCGCTAATGGACTAGAATATAGTCTTGCAGGAATTTGTATGAACGTGGGTTTACTTGCACTTAGGGACGACAAATAAAGTACGTTATGATCGCTTCTTTTTTTTTATATCACATTAGTTCATTTACTCTATTTTTATTACATTGAAATCTTCAACATAATAACAACAACAAAATAGCTCCTATGTGCAATCTGAATTTCATATAAAGACCGCTATTTCAAACTCGCAACTAATGTTGCCACACTGATGGAAATTAAAATATTACAAATGGATTTGCATTTCTAATACGTTTAATTAATCACGTAAAGATAAACTATACAGTAATACATAAATTTGTATTATTGGAAGCTTTTGGTAAATTTTATATTTACTTATTAACTAATAAATCAAACAAGACATATTTTTGTAATGCCAAATATTAGTGCCTCTCAATCAATGTTGGTTGTCAAAAGTGGGCTTTCGATCTAAATCAGTGTTTATTTCAAACACTTCTTTATTAAGTTGAATCATATCTAATTTAAGACTAGTGTACATTTATTGTTGATTTATATTATTAATAACTAACATGATCATTAATTGTGAACACTTAGGAAACTAAACATAATCGTTGTTGAAATTAAATAATTTAATACAACCAAAAAATATCAAAATGTTAGAAAAAAATATTGTATATATTTCTAAGATGTATTAACTATGTATTTACAATAGTTTACTGTTATTGTTAAAATAATGGGCCTAATAAAAAGATTATTAGACCTAAGGAGACTTTATTTTTGAATGGATAAAAATGTTGTGATATTTTCAGAAGGGATTACATTATTTGGATGTAACTAATATAAAAATGTATAATAGTTACAAATATAATCTGAAGTTGCTTTGTTTGATAATATTGAGTTAAAGAAACGTTAGAATACTATTAACTATACCTTGGTTTTCTCACTGGTGAACATTTGCAGAACAATTTAGAAAGAAAAAACTTATTTTTTGTCAACATTGATCACATTTTATTATAATATTAATGTTATTTTAATGCTCCAAATAGAAATATATTTTATTTTATATCTCTTAGAATAAATAGTCTTTGATTTGATTTATAATGGAGTTGGAATGTATATTCAGTACGTATTATTTTGTCTATATTTTTAACATTATTGTGTAAGGTAAATATTTTTTAAATAGATGGATGGTTCTTTAAATGTGTACGTTTTATCAAAATGTTTATCTAATGGATTGGTATAAGGGCATGAATAAGATTTTTATTTCAGAAAATGTGCAACCACGTATTTGTGAAATAATGATATAGCACATCATTAAAAAAAAATCCTTATGCACCCAGCCCAGATTCAGTCACTTTATCCATCCCCACTTATATTTTGTGAACCTGATACCTTATCCCCTGTGACCCACAGGACGTCATACAGAGTTATTTCGATTATTTTACAACAAACAAGTATTTAATGGAATGAATTAAGGCAATATAAAAGAAAACCAGTTAATACCGGTCTACTGTTCACCAACAGTAAATGACCCTCAATGGTTGTAACGTGAACTAAACGTCAAGGTAGACTAGCCTGGTATGTTGGTGTAGGGAAGATTTGGTTCTAATCCCGGGTGGGTGTTCTAAGGACGAATATTCAAACTGGTTCACCACTCTTTCTCCCCGCAATTGTAGTAAATTTCTTCAAAATAATATCTTTTTCATATCTAACTCACAGGGGTAAGAAATACCCTTTACATCTTACTACCCGTCCTGGAAATACTCATTTATATTACGATAATAAGTTCGAGAGGATAAATGTTAAGCTTAGATAGATAATGTACCCATATTTTCATGGAGGCGTAATTTAAAAACATTTATAAAAAATATCTTAGGTACCCCCATCCAGTAATCGAACCCTGATATCCCTGTCACCAGCAAACAAGACTAGATGATCTTGATTTTATTTATATTTTTACCAAATTTGGTAATTAGTGTTAGTCTTTTTAGCACCGCTTACCCGTTTGAGTTATACGTTTATGTACTAGCTACGTTAATGGTTTTAGGGATTAAGAAGTTGATATTTGGATGAAGTGTACCCACATTTGCGTGGAGGGAGAGTGGAAAACCGTTTTGAAAAACTCAGTACACCCGACCGTGCTTTGAACTTCGATCTCCCCGTCATTGGTAATCTAGTCTAATACGAGAATAGCGCGCTAGACCATGCAGCCACCAAAGCAGGTAATTAGTGTAGTTAAATGTGGATTCACGAGCAAGTAGTTTTTTAACTACAATGTCATACTACCCGTTCGTGTATTAATTACGATGAAGTTTTTAAGGATAAATAAGTTTATATTTGGAGAAAGTGTACCCACATTTGCGTGGAGGGATAGTGTAAAAACATTTAGTAAAAAACATCAGTACACCCGACCGAGATTAGAGCTTTGATCTCCCCGTAATCAGCAGTCTAGTCTAACACTAGACTAGCGCGTTAGACCATACGGCCACCGAAGCGAGTGACAGTAAGAAGCGATGCACACATCAGGATGGCTTAGGTAAAAAATTAATCAAATGTGTTGTTTTTTTTTCCTTTTTTTGGTGCGGCTAGAAGCCTCGTTGTTAAAATTTTTTAAGTTCTCTCTTAAAAATGCATAACACGTTTTTCCTTTGTGTTATAAAATCCAAACGTTCATATTGTTGTTACTAAAATGGCGTCTCTCTTAAAAGGACGATCCTGTTATCATCTCACCTCAAGTCATTCAACGCCTGCTTGTTTACAGTATGCCTTGATCCTCTCAACCTTCCCTTTAGGCACACGTTTATTCTCTGACGGCCGTTAGCAAGAAGGTTTTCACCAGCTCGTAACGCAAATAGTGGTTATCGGACCATCAATCTGAAACGTATGGCGATTCCTCAGAATGACTCAATCCTCACCAACTATAAACTTGCTGATATGATCGTCAAAGAGATATAAAAAGGAATCTGTACTTAAAACCTTGGGTTTGTCTCGGTGCCCCATGAATCTCTGAAAAAATGGGCGAGCAATCGTAGAACGGATCATCCTAGAGATATTTTTCTTACATCCATTACTGTTTTAAGCCTGTCACCTGCGTCACTTATTTATTCAAGCCATATATTTTCCCCTACCAGCCTGCTAAGCCTGTCGTAACTTCATACTTCTTATAATCTATTTTTTAAGACTAGGACGGGCACAACATCCAGTTCCCTGCAATCAATTTATCAATTTGAATAGGTAAACTCATATTTCATCAATGATACATTTTCAGCCATTCGAGGAATTGAGCCCGGGACACCTTATATCAGTAGACAGACGCTATTGACTGAGCTAAGGTGTCGAACATCCTAGCGATAATATTATACTTTTTTTTCCACAATTTTTAATACAAATTATATTTTGTGACACATCGATTTATTTACGTGTTTGTTTTCAATAACGTTTTCAATTATGGGGACATTTAAATTATTTATCACATATGAATACAATCACTTACACGTTAGTTTCCACACATTGTTTTTTCTACTTTTTATGAATAAGCTTTAATCTTCTTTTTGTTTTGAAAACCAACATTTAAAAAAAAAATTGGTTCTTGTGTTCCCTGTTATTTAACTTATATAATAACACTAAAAATTATTTTAACAATAAATAATTAAACATTATTAATTATATTAGATGGTAGGCTTTATCTAGTAGCTAGATTTCCTTGGCTTTGATTTGGTATTCAATTCTTGCAGGCTGCACTAAAAAAAATCTTATTTATTCAAACGAATACTTGAGCAGGTACTTTTAATGTATCCGCATAATCTTTGATTAGATAATTTGTCATTTATAACCCGTAGTTAGACTATAATATATATATATATATATATATATATAT
>CABFOW010000334.1:0-24904 GCA_902141385.1 Timema californicum | reverse complement strand
TATAATATATATATATATATATATATATATATTAATCACTGTGTCTTACTACCTGTTCATGCTAGACGCATTAGATTGGAATAAGTAAATAGACAAGTACATATATAGAGAGACAGATAAACAAAACATGTAGCTATACATATCAGCAAAAAATACTATGGGTGTAGACACATAAGTAGACAAAGACCGAGATAGATAAATATAATGACATAAAAATATATAGATGAAAAGGTTGATGGATGAATAGGAAAATAAAGGAGACAAATATCATTAATTGCTAGGTAGTTAAATATACATATATAGATTGATAAAATATTGATGAACGGATGGATAGAAAAGAAACAAATACAAATATGGGCGGATAAATATACATATAAGGATAGAGTGATAAAGAAAAGTGATAAATGGATATATTAACAAGTAAATATACAAGGACATAGCTGCATGGATATATATATATATATATATATATATATATATATATATAGAGAGAGAGAGAGAGAGAGAGAGAGAGAGAGAGAGATCAATGAATGGATGGATAGATGAACGGACAGTCAGAGGGATGAAAGGATGAAGCGATCATTTATAGTTAATACTTTTAAAATTACAACTGGAGTAAATATAGTAATGGTATCAATGTAAACGGGCGCGCGCATCCACACACACACACACACAACTGTACGTATAAAGGAAGATTGTGTTAACCATTGGGCGAAATAACATGAAAGGAGTCATAAGCTGTTTCGGCTAGTAGCTAATAAAACAAAGTCATTTATATTTTAAATCCTTACCCAACACTAACTAATGGATGAACAGGCATGGCTCTAGCTTCAACAAATAACATCTTCGGCCTGTACTTCAAACACAAAGATGAAAAGACTGGCTCAAAGAAGGGGAGGGGGAAAAAACGTAGGAAGGGCAGTAAAATAAAAGGTAAAAGTGTGTTAACAGGTAAATAAAAAAAAAAAATAAGGACACGTACAAAAGTCGGCCAACCACTCACTTTAAGCTCAATATAAATAAATAAAAACCACAAATATGGCATTCGCGTGTAAATAGAGTCGAAAATTATATAGGAAAAAAAACAGTTTCAGGCTAAAAAGTTACGATTTATGATGATGATGATGATGATGGTGATGACAATGACCAGTGCATTCCCCACGGTTGGGCAGCAATCTATGTTGGTATTCGGTTGCTGATAATTATGATATCAATATTCTACGCAGTGATGATTTGTAGGTGCGTAGTTTCTAGTTCTCACTTTAACTATAGTAACTGGAAAATATTCACACATTTCTAGAGAGTTTCACTTACTATATTAATTAAAAAATATTAATGATTTTAATACTTATATATTGTTTATTACACACAAAGATTGTAACTGGAATATTAGAGCAACCTACGAAGTTTCTTTTCCAACCTTTATAAAGGGCTGCCCTCTCCCTTTGCTGTTGAAAGTAAAACCTGGTCACGTTGGCAAGGTTGTTTTTTTTAGATATAGAACTAAACTGAATATTTTCTGCATATATTATAGTTGTCGCAATTTCTAATTTTACATTTTTAAAGAACTTTATAGGTTTAAATCACGTTAAAATAAATAATAGCGGATCAAAATGATATTAATAATAAAATATAGATTGAATTTAGAATGTATTATTGAGAATATTACTCTTCAAATTTGCCTAGTCATTCATGGATGAAGCGTAAAAGGATAATTTATTTAATGTACTTTAGTTTAAAAGATAAAAATTATACTTCATCCATGATATTAAGATAAATAAGAGGGGCCCAAAACATTATAATAACACTCTTATAATATACTCTTTACCATAATCGCCCTATTATGTTTTCATCTCTTAACTACACACCCAAATTTATATTTATAGTTATTAGGCTATTTATATTTACTTTATTGCTTAGTGCTTTAGTATATAAATACAAATATTGCTATATTATCTTTATTATTTTTAATGTATTTTGTAGCATTACTGAAATGATTTCTTTGCTCAGTTTGATACAAAATGAAATAAACAAAACTAACTAGATTTGGATTAACTCATTTTGAGTTTGTTTTGACTAAAAAATAAGAGGACGTTGTTTTACACTCTGGAGCAGTAACATTTAGATCTACACTAATATTATAAAGAGGAAAGATTTGATTTTTTTTTTTTTGTAATGGATAAACTCAAAAACTACTGGACCAATTTCCAAAATTATTTCACCAATATAAAGCTACATTATCAGCGAGTAATATTTTATTTTGAAGATTTAATTTATTTCATTTATTCCTCATAAAAGTGTCGATAGTCACTCATAGTTTATGGTAGAGTCTATGATAATTCTGCAATATGTGTTTTGAAAATAATAATGCGGGGGTGGGGGGTAAGGGGGAAGGGTCTAGTATTTAATAATGTGCGCATGAGCCATGACTCTTGATAGTTAAATTACAAATTAGATGTTTAAGGTACATGTTAGTTTATATTAATAATTCTTTTGTGAGGCTACCTACTAATTTGTCTCGGACACATTTCAGGTAGTATCAAACTTACCAGAACAAAATTTACAAAATAATGTTACTGATTTCTAAGTTACCATTTGTGATATTTTATTTTTATTATCTAATGCTGTCTTTAATACATTTTATTTTAATTCAGTGTATCTTAGTGCTGCACGTAAGTCAAAATTGATCGTTTAGAAAGAAGCACATTCTAGATTAGTGGGTTTAATAAATGAGATATGTAAGGTCTGGCCAATATTATCGCACTATCTGACACAAATATGTAGAGGTTACGGGCTCATTATTTCATTTCCACACCAAGATATTCGTGACTGCTGGCTAGCATGTTGTAAACGAGGAGTTCTAAGCGAGGAAAACACAATCAATCACACACACTACAGTTGGTTTATTTCTCAAAGCAATCTGCTCTCATACATTGCCATCGTGCTCATGAGACCTTCTGTCGAGTCGTTCCCCCATCCCCGGTCAACATATCGCTTGAGATCCCTTTCTTCCCTTGGCAGCAGTGGCATCACAACTCTCTAACCACTTTCTTAACCATTGAATAACTAATATTTAACCAATGTCTTAATCGGGGTTACTCATGGCGCGTGAGGCACGCCGTCACAAAACGGAATCATCTTAATACACATTTGACAATTATACGTACTGACTGTCTACACCAATTGCCCAGAGCTCTGCTCTAGGATACACACTAGCTAGAATATGCCAACCAGGAGATCCCAATGACGGTATTAAGCACCAATCAACGGCCTAGATCCATGTCATCCAAAACCACTCGATGTTTGAACATCGCTTCTCGCAGGTTCAATGCTCTCTCACTGGAATCAGCTGTGGGCCTACTTGCGGATTGCACAGGAAATACCTCGCATTTCAGATACTTGAATCTACACTTGCTAGCTGACCGGTGATAGTTGTAACTTACAATAGATATCAAACATCTTGAGAATAAATCACTAAGTTGAGAACCTCACAGATATGACATTTATACACATGTATGTTATTTTAAATTCCAATGAATACTAGGTCTAGATTCAAAGTTAAATTTAATGATGACTAGTGGATATTTGCAGAAATGGCTTAGGATTATTACACTTTTTTTTAACTAGGAAATGGTATAAATAATAAGCCCTCACTTGAATTTTTAGCTTAACGTTTACTCGTCAAAAGCTATCAACTCTACGATAGATTTTTAGTTTTCGGCGTTTAATTTGAATCAGAACCCATGTTTTTGCCTTTCACGCCACGATGAGAACTTTAAAACAACCCCTCTATCAGCTCTTCATCTATTCGTTGCACCAAACTACTCAAGTAACAAATTGAGCTGTTATTATTTTAATCAAAGAGAAATATGTTATTAACTGATGTATACACAAATCATGGTTTCCATGGTGATGCAAACAAAGAATGATTGTACAAATGAGCCACAGCCCACACGGAATGAAAAGATTAGACAATTCCTAGGAAAATTGGTTTTTAGGTATTAGGCTACTATTTTTGCCAACATCCTAGACGCCTAACCTTTAAAGAGATTGGCCGTTTGCCAAAACTGGCCGAGCCATTTAATTGTAATTTCAATTACTGGAAATGGTAATATAAAATTATTACATAAGATATATAAATATATGATAGAGTGATAAAATTTGATAGTGAAAATGAGAGTGTGAGGTGTGTGAGGTGTGAGATCGTGTGTGTGAAAGACTAAGAATGAGCAATTGAGAGAGATCGATTGAGTGTGAGTGATAATAAAAGTATGAGTATGTGTTAAGAGAGAAAAATACTGGGAAGAGAGGGAAAGAGTGTGTGTGAGAGAAAGATTGTATATGAAAGAAAGTNGTATATATGTATGTGTGTGTGTGTGTGTGTGTGTGTGTGTGTGTGTGTGTGTGAAATAGTGTGTCAGATATCGAGAAAGAATGTGAAAATATAGATGTGGTACACTAAACATTACTTTTAAATGTCATATCCCCAAAATGAAGTGGTAAAATGAAAACAATGCTTAACTTATATACTTGTGTTGTGTTACTATTTGATCAAATTAAAATCAAAACCCATTATTTAAATCAAATGAGAACTAAAACCCATTTTTGAACAAAAAATTAACACCTAAACTATACTTAGATAGCTAAACTGACTATTTTTAAACATTATTCAAGATAATTTGATGGTTTTTGACCTTATAATACATACCAAAACATATTTAAACATCATTTTATTATGTTCAAAACAAAACGTTAACAATATTTTCACAAAATTAACATCGTGGCCTTTTAATTTTCAAATTATGCTCAATATTATTGATTTAAATGCGAGTTAACGACCACATTCCAAGAAAAAAATGTTTTCCCAGTTTAGTTATCTCAATTCAGATGCGTTATGACCAGAATCCAAAGAGAAAATTGTGATATGTTTGAACCAACAAATAAAGATTGAGTTATTATATTTTAGCCAAAGAGATAACCTTACAGCAAATAACTATTTCCTTGGTGATTAAACAAAGGGTTAAAATAAACTGAAAATTCTATGTCAAAAACGGGTTTTCTTGGAAAACTACTATTTTTTCCGACATCCTGGACTCAATCATTAAAATAAGTGGTCGTTTGTCAAGATCTGTTCAGTCATTTCCTCGTGATTTCTGTAAACAAAAACTGTTTTATCAAATTATATATAAGGATACTAATAAGCACTATCACAGTTGATAATAAAAAAAAATTAAGGAAAGATAAATTGTAAAAAACGGTCGATAGTTTGATTTAAAATAAATAATAGATTTTGGTATTAAAATTATTGTAAAATTTATTTGAATCCAACTATATGAAAATAGTAATAATAATATTGGTTGCTTATTTGACTAATAATTTGGTCATTATTAGTTATCAATAGAAAAATAATATTCTATAAATCTAGTTTAGTAAATAGGCTTATGTTTTGTCCATAACAAATCTCAAATAAAGAACCGAGCTAAAGTGATTAAATTTAGTAATACCGGGGAAATTGTAGTCCTTGAAAGAAAAAACGGGAAAAAAAATACTTGTGGATAAAAAGAGCTAGCCAGCCAGCGAGCGTCGCATGAAGAGGACAAATGTCTAAGAAAGAAGACAGTTTTTCCTCCAGAGCAGTCTAATTGCAGTCCCCAGACGAGACTTTCAAAGAAACATGGAAGAATAAGTCCTTTCGCTCCCATTGTCATGTCCCGGTACGTTCCTGCAGTATCGGTTATAAGGAGTACTGGAGTCTGTGCTAGACCGCTGTAAGCACAACAACCAGGGCCCCGTACAAATACAATACTTGTTTTAATTTTAATACAAGGATACTATTATAAATAAATAGTCAGAAGTAAAAATATTTTAAAGTTGTAATTTATTTAAAATTGCATATATATATGCATACAACATGTATATATATATATGCATAAAACATATATCAGTTGATCGAGAACGGGCACAAGAAAGAGAGGGCAAGAAAGAGCGTGAGAAAGAAAGAATTCCTTGAGAGAGAGAGAGGGTGTGAAAGAGTAAGAGAGATGAAGAATTCCGTGAAAGAGAGTGGAAAAGAGATTGTGCGAGAGAAAGAGAAAGTAATAAAGAGTGTGCGAGAGATAGTATGTGAGAGAACACGCAAGAGAGAATGTGTGTGAATGATATATTGCGATAGAGTAAGAGACCACAGGAGAGATCGTGAGTAAAAGATAGAGACAAAAGCGTAAGTGAGAGTAAGAAAAAGCATGTGGGATAGAAAACTCAAGAAAGTGCGAGAGAGAGAGAGAGAGCATTGACGACACCCGGATACTTGAATCGAACAGGTGTTATTTTTGTTTCTGTTTTTAAATAATTGAAATGTATTTTTGTGCGCCGCGCCTTACTACCCTTCTGGGCTATCCGCATTAAAAAATGAAAAGTGTTATATATCATAGGACACAAGTCTTTTACAGACATAGCGTGAAACATAACTAACTCGGGATATGAATCCCGGTCAGGCGTATCGAGCTGGTTTTTTTTGTCCCTATAAGTTGTCCCACTCTCCTTTAACGTAAATTCGGCAACACTTACTCTGTATCCCTTCCTGTGCATCCCTACAGGTGAATATTCTCTTTAACACGCCCGTACTTATTAAATGTTTGGCCCTGTTAGATCAGAATTTACCCTTAGTCCCTAATACCCTTGCTCTATAAAGTTATCCTTAAAGTCACCGGTCAGGATTTTAACCTTCACCCTTTGTAAGCCTCGCTGAGGGAGTAAGTTCTAAGCCAGCGTGAAGACCGGTGCTTTAGCACTCTCCTCTATAACTTCACGCCCCTACAATACCTCGCGGTCGTAGGTTTAAGTTCCCGCAAGAGTTAATATAAGCCTCACACGATAGACAAGTCAACTTTCTACCAGGCGAAATGTTTCTAATGACTACATTTCTTGAACTAGTAATAAAATACAGTTCTTTTTATCACAACGTCTTAGTACCTGTTCAGGCTATACGCAGATATGATAATTATTATTACATTATTATTAGCACCACGTCTTACTACCCGTTCGGGTTATACGCACTTACGATAATGTGTAAAGGTAGGGTGATTGAGAGATGAAATGAAGGACCTACAGTTTAATGAGGAATCCGAACCACGGTGGAGGCCTGGCATTCCCCCACATTCACAAATTGTGATTAATACACGTCTGGTCAGAGGTGAAGAAAGGGTTTGACAATCAGATAAATCTGTGCCGGGACCAAGGATTGGGCCCCGGACCCCCAGCAAAGAAATCCGACAACTTACCCCTGTACCACCAGGTCACTGATATGATAATTAATCTAATGGGTCGAGAAAGAAGAAGGAAGCATTTTGGATATAATCTACCGGCATTTACGTAGAAGTAGAATGAGAAACTATAGAGTGAAAACCCCTCGGTAGACCCAACTAGTAGTGAACCCTTATACCGGGAATAGGGAACCTATGACCTTTTGAGAAGTTTGGTAAGGACTTTCCACCCTTTTTTAAAATTTATTTATCTCTGTCGTTTAGAAATCATACTTTTCCAACTACGTGTGTTAAAATATAAATTATTTTTTTTTAAAGTATAGTGTAAAAAAAATTCTCTTATCGATCTATTTATCTATGATTGGCGCACTACTTTAGTTTGAAAAAAAATGTACAGTACATTAGGAATTCTTGAAGTGATATGCGGTCTTCCAATACCATAAAGTTTCCCACCCCTGCCATTCGACCATTCGACCACTGAAGCTTGTGAGAGACAAAATTAAAATAATACTAACCACTTCGATGGTCTCATGGTCTAAAGCGCTTTTGTTGTGTTAGGTTAGACTGCCGAAGACGGGGAGAGCCGGGCTCGACCCCAGTCGAATACACTGAGGGTGTTTTTTCCCAATATGGTTTCCCCATTACCCATTCCACGCAAATGCGGGTGCACTTTAGATCAATTAAACCTTACCAATCCCTAACACATTAGTGTAATTAGTATATAGGCGTGTAAATCACACGGGTGTAAGACGCGGTGTTAAAATAATAATATTAATAATAATAATACAAAAGCATATAATATATGTACACTTCGTTTATCCTGAGAGGTAGCAAGCTTACCTCGCTTGTTTCCACTATGGTAGGTCTACAGCTGGTATGATAGGACCGTAATGCAACACGTCAAGGTAATATTGTAGGTTCTCACCGTAAACGGGGTGTACATAAAAATAAATAAATACTAATTATTTTCAAAAATCGCTTCTTAATTCCCGTTCGAAGTATCACCAATTTAACTACAGTAATGGAGAATGAATGAGGGAGGTAGAGGAAATGTACCCGTATTTGCGCGAAGAGA
Organism: Timema californicum; assembly: GCA_902141385.1. Taxonomy (NCBI): domain Eukaryota; kingdom Metazoa; phylum Arthropoda; class Insecta; order Phasmatodea; family Timematidae; genus Timema; species Timema californicum. Next base: position 16,567 of record CABFOW010000334.1, on the reverse strand, counting down.
AAAATAATAAAACGTTTAAGGTACAATAATCCTCAACACTTATTTGAATCCCAACTGATACATCACCGTCAAATATGACTAGAGGATCATGACGTTTAGTTCGCTTGCCCACCGATGTGGGTTGATACATTTTAAATTGTATTTTAGCACCACCTCTTAATACCTGTTCGTGTATGCCTATGTACTAATTACGCTGATGGGCTAGGGATGAGGAAGTTTTGAATTTAGAGGAAGTGTACTTACATTTGCATAGAGTAAGATTGAGAAACCATTAAGTAAAATATACCTGACCGGGATGTTAACCATGATATACCATTCATTGGCAGTCTAGACTATTTTAATAGTGACGTCTTAGAACAAACTGTTACAGAAGCGGGCTAGTTTTTTGTATTTTTATTTTTATTCTTGCAAAATATTTCAAGAGACCAATAGAGTATTAATTCGAAACCAAATCATATTTAACTGACCCTTGGCGGCTGGATGAGATGTGTTTCTGACGGGCGATGTTGCCCTTGAAGTCATCTGGAGCAGACTAGGAGCTATCGGATAGCCTAGAAACGTCGAAAACACTTGTTGGGAACAAAAAGATATAGTTAAATTTTCATAAGAAGGGTCCTTCCTACATGATAGAAAAGTTACTATATCTACTCTCACGTAATCATTTGTCGTGTCATGGGATATAAGGTGGCTAAAGTGTTGTTTGGCCCGTATGTGTTCGCACTCTGGGTAAAACAACCGTGTGTGTTTATGCCCACTTTATAATAAAAACCTTTTTTTCGTTCTAAGGAGTGTAAATTTTTGTACTAACAAAATTTTGTTCATACTATATTTACCTGCAAACACATTTAATTTTTGTTTTATTTTTCCCTCGGCAGAATAGAGGTATCGGGTCAATGATTAACCAAACCTAGTCTAGCCTAACCTAACCTAACCTAACCTAACCTAAGACATCAACATTCCCTCATACTTAGTAGTTATGAAACAGCACCGATCAAAAAATAAACGCCATAAACATCCTCCTACCTCTGACAAGACATCTTGTAAATGTGGGGAATGCCAGGCCTCCACCGTGGTTCGGATTCCACGTTAAACTGAAGACCCTTCATTTCATCTCACAATTCACCCTACCATTACACATTAGCGTAAGTGCGTATAACCCGAACGGGTAGTAAGACGCGGTGCTAATAATAATAATAATGACATCCTCCTAATGACTCCCAATTGCTAGAATCAAGGCTTAAGACTCGCTGACGGCGCCAACACAAGGTTTATTTTAGGTGGGCAGAAACGCCCACGTTTATTGAAAGTGTGCAAATAACACGCTCCCTGGACAGTTGACACTTATACTATTAATATACAAATAATAATAATCACGGCTGCTACGCATCGGTAAAACCGAAAGAGCTGTAAAAACACATGGAAACCTGTAAAATCTAGTAAAATTACTGGAATATTAGTTATTTCGAGATTTTTAACTGAGAGATTAAATGAATAATACTTTGTATGAAAGAAAAAGTGAACTGAATAATTAAACCCCCTGATTCAAACATGTTTTATTAGCCCTTAAGCAAGGGTGTGACGATACAAAAGATGTATTTCCCTTTTAAACACTAGTTACATGATTTCACATTAGTCAAGTCTAGTGAAAAATGAAATGTTTTTACTCGTTTCTACAATCCAAGCTGCTTGTAAAAATGGAAACTCTTTCTGTAAAAAATCTTGACAACACAGAGAATTTGGTATCAAGAAAATGGTAGCGCCTCTGTGATTCAATAAAATGGTATCCATGTTTAAAGCAAAAGATTAGTTTTTTTTTATAAAATGAAAATTCTACTATATCTACTTATATTAGATACAGTTTTAACAATCTCCGCTTACCATGGAAACATTCCACGACATGAAATTGCTAATGATAGCCATTTATACATCACGTGAGATCTCCATCAACTCACACTTTTGAATAAATTCCATTAAATGAAAAACAAGTATAATGAATTTGGTTAAATAATCTATTCTATTGTTGTCTAACTGAAACAACACATTCAACAGGCATAATCAACCTTAATATCAACCATGACCTGAGCCCCAGGTTGTGGTCCCAGGTTCGATTCCTTTTTAGTACGGGGGTATTTTTTTTCTTTAAAGGGGAATAATTCCCATGATCCCCGGGGTTTGGTTGATTAGCTTTAAGTTAGGTTATGGTCTTCATTGGATTCACCCCATCATATTCACTACCATTATCCTATCACCTCATTGGGACATGGTAAGAGCCTCCACGGAAAAAATATGTACGATTAGTAGGCCTACATTCGGGCGTCCCCTGTGCAAAGGTTCATTAGCACTGGCTGATATTTGCAAAATCTTAGCTATAGATTGATGTATGCCAAACACGCCCTTATTATTAAATTTAATGTCTATCTGCACGAGTTAAACAAACACCAAGTTCGAAATAAGGTCCTTTCATCAAAGAACCTCTCTTCTGTAATTTACCTCACGATATCCAAATGATTAGGAAGGCCGAGTTAGCACACAAGAGAATGAAGTTTGGTGTTTTAAGCATTAATCCTATTACCCAAAATACTAAAAGTATTATTGTCCTTAGGGTTAGAGTGTTTAGTGTGAGTAGTGATGTTCTAGGTTAAGTTAGTTTATAAACTGTGTACTTATTAACTATGTGTGGATAATAAAATACGTACTAAGTACACCCCAAAACAATAATAATCCATTGTCAGTTAAAGCACCAGGATGGGTAAAATTTACGATAACGTTTATGGAAACACTTTGCAGAGTTGATGTAAACAGCTTCCACGCAAGAATAAACTTAATAATAAATCAGAGAGAAACACAAGTTGTAAAGTTCCTTGAACAAGTTTAAACTAAGGAGGAGTACAAGTTTTAACCAACAGCCGTGTACTCAGTGACAACCTCTCCCCCGCTCCCCCCTTGTTCCTCCCTTACTACTTCCACCAATGGCAGTCCAAATTAACTCGAGACACTGACAAATACTTGTTGAACGAATGAGCTGAGAGACCAGCTGCGAACAAGACTTCCCCTTTCCCTGAGGAGATGTGTTTTTCTTTTTCCCCACCCGCCTGACAATCACTTTGAAATATAGCTTCGAACTTAAGCTTTCCCAATTCGAAAAAAAAAATCCCTTCACCCCCCTTCCCTTAATAACCACCAAATAAGTCCCCAAAACCCTTCTAACAAAATCAGACGCTTTTCTTATTGGAAAGCGAGGTTAAAAAAGAAGAAGAGAAAAGGGGGTTATTTGACACAAATCCTTCGAATTTACGTTAGGTTTGTTTGACCCTGACGTTTTCAATCGACCCTAAAATAAACTATTTTTATTTTGGTTTTTTTTTAGATTGAAAGATGGTTCTCTGTGAACTCCAACTGGTAACATCTTTCCTATTGTTTCACAACGCGTTTTATCACCCTTTAGGGTTATACGCTAACGTGTGTGTTGGGGTAAGATTATGTACGATTTACGCTATGTGCTATTTTCGTATGCACTATATACTCTAATATATTAAGGAAAAGAAAGGTTGACTTTAGAGATAGTGTACACGCATTTACATGAAGGGAGAGTGGAAAACCATTTAGGAAAAACCACCCTCAGTATATCTAACATAGATTCGAACACCAATCCCACCGTCATCGGCAGTCCAGACTATTGTGACCAGTGTTTCTCAATATTTTTCCAATGGCTGACCATTTGATAGCCATTCGATTACCACGCAGTCCACCCAACATAATGTACTTATTACCTTCCTGTTCCCAGGTTGGAATTTCTTGTACACCAAGCAAGAGGACATTTAAACTCGATTTTGTTTCTTATGCACATTTCATATGTACCATTTCATTTGTACCAAAAAATTGATTTTCTTAGCAGACTTGGCCTGTCAATATTGTACTGTTCATCTTGTTCAACGTTTTATTTCTCTTACTACCCCCACCCTTTCTAACCAGGGTCCCTTCTGTGTACCGGCTGGATCGTCACCGTGGAGTGGTCAATGGACCACAGTTTTATAACCACTGCCTTAGACCATGCAACGACCAAAGTGAATATCGTTTTATTTAACTCGTAATTTTCACCATAAAAATGTTTATTTAATCAAACTACAAAAGGAACTCCATTCAAAAACCGTAAACTAAACTCTGATAACATAATCAGTTATTGAGTTACATACTAAACAGACTGAAATCCAGAGGTCGCATGGTCTAAGAATTGATTGCTGACGATGGATAGGTCGGTGGTTCAAATCACGACGATATGCACAAGGTGTGTTTTCTTTTTTACACTCATTATTTGTACAAATTATTTCTCCATCCTCTAAGCAAGCTAATGTGGGTTCACTCTTCTCAAGTACTGTCCACCACTCTATCCTTTATATCAAGATTTTTAATATTCCCAGTTTTTAAATTAGTAATAAAATAAATGTTACGGCGAGCCACACAGAGTTTATTTCTCTTTTATCTTAAAATAGAGACATTTACGAAATAATATACGATGTTACAAAATCACTCTATCAAAGAGTATAAATTATGTACTATACAGTATACACTGTTACAGAAACATTGAATAAAAGAGGAACATCTATATCCACAAAAGAGCATAGCAATCAGTTTCACGTTTCAAAGACCTGAGAAAAGAAATAATTTACTTATAGTTCAGAAAATAATGGTTTAAAGAAAAAATACTTCAAAAAAGGATTTTTATGTTTAAAAGTACACAACTTTATGATGCTAAGATATTTCGTATCTCAAATGGTTACGGGGATCAAATCCAAATTGGAAATTTCTGATTATGTAAAATGCCCTTAAAGTCATTTTCATGGGAAAATGAGTTTCCATTTTGTTTGTAACGTTGAACAGTTCCTATACATAAACTAAAATTAAATTCGTTAGAGTGGATTTTAAAAAAAAATCTCTTTTCACCCCTAAATTAAACCGCCCTTGATTTTAGAGTTATACATTTGATTCCAAAGTATTCTAGGAGGAACCTTACAAAAAATACTTGGATACTAAGTTTTATCCCGATAAGTAGAATGGTTTCGGCTCTAGGCCAGGATGCAGGCGGTCAGACAGACGGTCAGACAGACGGGCAGACAGACGGGCAGACAGACGGGCAGACAGACGCGAGAACCACTTTTTCGGTTTATGGGTGTCACAAAATCTCAGTATTTTATAATAATCATGTTCGATTTTTTTTTACGATCACAATACTACTCTCTCGGAGGGTTCTAGAGAAAGTGAGAATGTATAAATATATTTATAGATATTGATTATATAAACCAAAATAGTGATCACGTGGTCCAAACTTCGAATGTATGAAACTAAAAATAAAGATAAGAAAATGAGCAGTTTCCCCTATGGGGCCTCTTGTTTATCTACTGATAACACTTCCCCTCTTCCTCTGACGAGTTTATACAGTCAATATACTATTTGAGCCATTAAAACGTTGACTTGCTTTTAAAAATGTTTTTTTAAGATATATATATATACTTCCACGAACTACTTCCTGGTAGGAGACTTTTACAGGCCATTTTCGTGACTAAGCCAAATAGCCTAAATTATAGAGGATGTATAAGAAATAAGTTTACCATTACACCAAGATAAAAAAAATAATATTGTGACATTGTAGGACTATTTTTTTAAATTATTTAGTAATTTATGATTTTCATTCCAACGCGTTATCTTTAAAACTCGCTGGATAAAACGTAAATTCACTAACACAAGAAATACGATCTTTACCTTCCATGACGTCACAAGGAGGCATCGTCGTTAATTTTTAATTTTGAAATTTATTTTCTTACTAATGTGACAATTATTCTAAAATTGAGGGGGAAAAAGATAGTTTTCTTTTACACTTCAGATTTATTTCACTATAGATAATTAATCTGAAAATATTTGTATTGAAATGTTGGTGACCTGGTGGTCTAGGGGTAAGGTGTCAGAACTATGTCATAGGGTTCAGGGTTCAATCCTCGGTCCCGACACAGATTTATCTGATTGCCAAACCCTTCCTTCATCTCTTACAAGACGTGTATTAATCGCAACTTGTGAATGTGTGGAATGCCAGGCCTCCGCCGTGGTTCGGATCCCACGTTAAACTGAAGGTCCTCCATTTCATCTCACAATCACCTTACCATTACACATTAGCGTAAGGGCGTATAACCCGAACGGGTAGTAAGACGCGGTGCTAGTAATAATAACTTATATTAATTATAAAATTATTAACCTGAGTGTATGAAAATCAAATGAAATAAGATACAAAAGTGAACATAGCTAAATTATGTTTGTTCTTTTAATTTACTCTTTCACTTGTATATATATATATATATATATATACCTCCCTCCTGCCTCCAACAAATTGCCCCTTCTAAATGAAAGCACTTAATCCAAGCTACATCCCACAGATTACGTTATCTTCGATGGTTGGATCTGATCTCATCAACCCAGCACAGTTTCTCTTTGTGCTCAGCTGTTCAATAAAACCACAGACTACGTTCCACGGTGATAATCACTGAGTAATGAAGGGGTCATGCCGGTGAAGAAGTGAGTTTTACATTCATTTAAACTCAATAAAAAGTATTCGCGGTTTAAAGAGGTTTCTTTTTATTTTATTTTTTTTCCGTGTTTATAGGGTTTATATCAGTAAGGCAATCATTTAATTTTTTTTTAAGTATACAATATTATGAAACAATAATTATTCATTAAAATTGAATTGTGTATAGCTTTAAATCAAGTAATTTTTTACTTTCTCATTTAAATATAAATAGTAGTAATAGTGAAAATCTTTGACCTCAATAATATCATGAATCCTTAGGTTTTTGTGACCTGGAACCCAAAAAAGTGGATTTTACCAATTGTACTGTCTGCCCCCATGTCTATTTGTCTGTCCTAAATCTGACCACATATCAGAAATGGTTTGATAGATTGTTTTCATACTTTATATTTATACATCGTACCTCGTAAATTTATTTTTATTTTGACCCCAGCCCATAATTTAAGGGTATTTTACTAAGTAATGCCTACGATTTCAATTTTTTTCTAAAATGATTCAAACAATTTTGTTTAAAATTGATATCCAGGGAGTTATTGACATCTCAAATAACACTGTACAATTTGTTATGGGTAAACATTCGTTTAGGGCTAGTTTACTGGTGAGTAATTTTTGAAAATTCGTTTCGAAAAAAGCTCTAACGATTTTGTTTATAATGTATATATGAGAAGTGACAAATTTACATACGTAATTTTATATCTAAAAATCAATAATTACGTATAGTTAGAGGCTAATCTTACAAAAAATTCGGCTCATGTGATATTAGCCATGAAATTGAAGCCTTAGTTAACCTCAGTATCTCACGTCTAAATTATTATTAACTATACGTACCTTAAATTAGACATAATTCACCTGCTTAAGAAATGTAATTTTGTAGTATATACTCCCTTTGTATATATTCTATCCACCAATTGAAGAGCCTCTTTATGATAGCTTAAAATCTTATTATATTTACCAATGAGGTATGTGTCGTATGGTGTAGCCAGGTTAAGCAGAGCTTGTTTAAACCGTTTCTATGAATTGTTCTTATTTGTTAGATGTCAATCGAAATACATGTCCATGTGAGGTACTGTACGTAGGGCAGAGCCTATGTGTGATTGGTCAGATGGTGACCAAGTGGATAAGGACATATCACAGGTACAGCTTTAATAAGCTCTGACTACCCTGGTGGCACTTCACGGCTCGTCGTTGATAATAACTACCGTTGTGTACACCTTGTGAGACCTTCTTCAACTCGCAACTTGAAGATGTTACCAATTTTAACAAATTAAAACTAAATAGAACTAACATTGGTTATGTTGTCTATACAATAGTATTCAACCAGTTTTAATAAGATTTACATTTTCTGGTAAAATAGGTTATTTAATTTATTGTGGCAGGCGGTCCATTACGATACGACATATCTCGCAATTTATTAGTAACAATTTTCAACTGTAAATGTGTATTATCAAATAAAAATAATGTATTATATTTATATTACTACAACTATAAATTTAAAATAATATAATATTATATCTATTAGACTTTCACTGTAAAGCTCCCATTAATATGATGAAAAATACTGTATATTTTCAGGATGCTGATTTGTTCGTGAAAAGTGAATTTAACATTTATTCTCACCTTCTTTGTTGGAAATACTATATTTGGACATTCTATACCAGTGTGGTACAACCTGGGATCTGAAATCTGTTTTATTCTGGCCTGCCAAGCTCAACGAATTCTCAAACAAAAAATTGAAAACAAAGGTAATCCTGAGTTGCATTATCGAAAAACTTGTGACGCAAAAACATGCTTAATCATATCGTTGTATAGATACAATCATAATAGTGCTTTATTATATGTATATTCTGATTCTTAATCATTTTCTTAAAATCCAAGCTTTACTTGTTTTGCTTTTTTAACATTATCAATACGTTTTTTAATATTTCCTTGCGGTTTGTCATGTGTAATACTTCGCCCGTGATTCCTATAAGTTAAGTTAGCACCGCACTAATATTTCTAACCAATTTACTAGAGATTTGTGAAGAAAGCATTCGCATTCATTTATTATGTTATTATTTACTGCAACAAAACATATTTAAAAACTTAAACGTTCTACGGATAGTAACAAAGTGATCTGGCAGCTCAAAAAGCTTTATATATAAATTTGCAGTTAGTCTGTCTTTCTTTCATATCTTTTTACAAAATAAATATAAATAATTTTTTTAATCTTATACATTTTCATGGTCGCTCTAAGACTTTTTTAAGTAAGAACCCACTGGATGGGGGAACGTATTATGAGTCTGACGTTATTAATCTTAGTCCAAGTTACTAGCCCCTTTCATATCCCCCCCCCCCAAGTACTCTGTGTGGTGGGTTAATGGCCTTACAGCGGTAAGAGTTGGGTGACTCTGAATTTCAGTATTTATGCCCAACTATTAAGGCGAATATAGCGGTAATATTATTCACAGGGAACCAGGTGGTAGGGTGTAAGGATCTTAATAAAAATTATCTTAGCTTCATTATTACCTGTGGCTCACATGTAATAACTTTAAGCCAGCAGGAGGCGTATTTAAATGGGTAGTTGCCAAATAAAACAATGTTTATCCTTCAAAAAAAATTTAACTATTATTATAGGATATAATTTTTATTTTTTAGTCACCACATTTTACTAGCCATTTTGGTTGTATGCATATGAAGAGATTATGCTAATGTGTAAAGGTGGAGGAAGGTTTTCATTGTTTTATTAGAGGAAGTGTACCCAAAATTACGTGAATGAAGAATGTAAAACTATTATTAGCACCGCATATTACTACCCGTTTTGGTTATACGCACTTACGATAATGTGTAATGGTAGGATGATTGTGAGACGAAATGAAGGACCTACAGTTTAATGTGGAATCCGAACCACGGTGGAGACCTGGCATTTCCACACATTCACAAGTTGTGATTAATACACTTCTTGTCAGAGGTGAAGGAAGGGTTTGGCAATCAGATAAATCTGTGCCGGTATTGAGGATTGAACCCCGGACCCCAGCACACAAGTCCGACACCTTACCTTCCTAGACCACCAGCTCACCAAGGAAATATAAATCGATTAAGGGCAAAAAAACTCAATACACTCGAACGATATTCCAACACCGATCTCCTCTTCATTGGTATTCCATTCTATTGCGAGAGAGTTATTTCTTAGCACAAGATTAATTTTATTTGAGTGTATGCAATATTAATAAGATTAAAATTGTACTATTTGGATTTATGTAGGGCAAAAGGTTGTAAACTAGAATTATTTTAATTTATTTAATATGAATTACAATAAAAAAAATGTATTTTTCAAATATTTAATCGTATATTTGGACATCCTTTATACAAAGCTTCAGCGTAGTGGCTCAAGGTATGCTCATTTTAGTGAGTTTTTATCAATATGCACAGGTAAAATGAGCTTAACTGATCAAATTTATCTCTCAACCACGCGTCTAGGGGGCCCTGGTTCTACTTCATAAATTTACGAACTCATCCTCTTGTCCAAAAAGTGATATCTAAACTTTAGTACTGGTTTATATTAAAGACATAGTGTTCTAAAATATTAATATATTCATACATCAAGTCAAGTTATCTGTAGCTATAACTTTTAGTTAGATATTATCAATACCTATAAAATAACACTTATAATATATTAAAATGTTACCAGTTTTGACCGTACAGAAATTTTTGAATTTTCTAAAAATGTTCTTTTGACCAAAATCGGGGTAGGTTTAATAAGTTTGTAAGTTAAATAAGTTAGATATCGTGTATTTGTTCAGAAAGCGCAGGTTAAATATATCAAAAAAAGAATATGTGTAGTGTTTTTTTTTGTTCCACGTCTCACTACCCACCCGAGGTTTACACATTTAGTTAACTTACTCGATTTTGCGTGACCTACTTAAATGTCAAAATGGTGTAAGGCGTCACTCATGCTATAATGGCCTGCTGATGATGGGGAGATCTGGGTTTGAGTCCCAGTCGGCTCTACTGAGGGTGACTTTTCTTAAATGGTTTTCTCACTCTCCTTCCAAGCAAATGTGGATAGATTACCTCTAAAATTCTTCCTTTCTCGTCCTTACTAATAGCCTGTAGTAAGGAATACACGGTGGTAAAATAAACGCGTGGAAGGAGATTTGGAAAACTATCTAGGAAAATCCACCGTCAGTACATACTGACAACATTTGAACCTTATACTCAACATCATCAGCGAACAACACTGAACGTGTCTAACATTTAGTCCTCGTGGCCAGCGATGCGAATAGAATAACGTCAACATCTCAGTCATCCCCCAGAGGTCCAATAAGCTCCACTAGAAGGGTGTCGGACAACACTGTCTAGTGAGTGGCAACCACTTCGTACCTGGGGCTGTTTGAAGCCCACGCAGACATGAAATTAAAACTACTAAGAAATCCCTTCCACAGGGTCATCCATAAAAACGTAGCACTTTTTCTTACCTTTTTTTTTTACCAACCCAAACCCACATCCCCCTTATGTATCACCAAGTAAACATTAACCTTGACATTCCCCCTCCCCCCCCTTTTTCCCCCCCCAGCCCGTGCTACGTAACATCTCACATCAAAAGAGAAGTCATTATTTCATAGGGCAAGCTTTTGTGACACTAAAAAAGAAACTCAGATTTAATAATTCTCAGAGTTAGATTTTTTTAAAGTGTGTTTACTAAATGTGAAAACAGGAATAATAATACCATCTTTTTTTTAATTTCAATAATACAAAATATAATATCAATAGCCCTACCCGCTTCGGTGTCATCATGGTCTAGGTAAGGCGTCAATCTAGTAATAAACTAGACTGCCGATGACGGGGAGATCAGGGTCTGAATCCCGGTCGGGTGTATTAAGGGTGATTTTACTAAAAAAAATTTTTACTCTACCTGCACAAAAATGAGATTACACTTCCTCTAAACTCAGCCTTCCTCATTCTTAATATAATAGAGTAATTAGTTCATAAGCGTATAGCCCGAATGGCTAGTAAAACGCGGTGTTTAAAAATTAAAGTGTTAATATTACGTAACAAAGATGTTAAATATGTTTTATCATCAACCCTCCCCCCATTCCCCCCACAAAAACGTTACTTGGTTTATGAATGCCCTCCCATTTATTTACCCCTTTGCTTCCCCTAAAATCACGTCTATTTGTTGCTAGAACCGAATTTCTCTCCACCATATCGGCGCTAGAGTTCATTTGCCGTTGAGGTGGTGGTAGAAGTTATAAGAAGATTTAAAAATGTTGAAAGGAATACGTGATTTAAAAAAAATTGTTGTGAAAATGTTGACTGCCCAAAGTGATGTCAAATCAACATATAGTCTTGCATATCCTATGGTTTTGCGAATATATACAGTAGCCCCATGGCTTATTTGGTGTTGACTGACAGCTCCGAGCTCATTTCTGTTAGTCAAAATTTAGGTCTATACCTAAATTTTGACTATTTGAAGTGACAGCTGCTAAACACATGTTTTTGCAGATCATATGGTTCGGTTGTAGGGATACATAATTTGGTCTGGTAACGTTTCAAAGCCATCAGCTGTCAGCTGTGAGCTGTCACTCAGCACCAAAGAAACCATGGGGCTACTGTACATAAGGGTAATCATCATTTCCTAAAAGTCAAGCTTTGTCTCTACTGACATATGTCTCAATCCTCTGTAACACTTTAAATATCAGGATATGAAATGTATCTCATGTCACTGATCTTGTTGCTTAGGTAGGACATCATTGATCATCACCTCTTTTTTTTTTCCTAACATATTACCTTCATGTTCTGTATAAATGTGTCATATCTCAATATTTGCCCAAGAAGTTTCGTTTTCCTCTGTCCTACAGTCTTCAGTAATTTCCTTTTCTCGTTCATTTCTTTTAGTATTTGTTCATTACTCTTCCTCTCTTTCTATCTTATTTCTGTTAATCTTCCTCAGAACCAAATGATGATATATCTAGTAATTTTTACTAGCTGTTACTTACCTACACTCCTACTGTAGATACGGTATAATTCTAAAGGTCCCATTTAACCAGGGGGTAGGGAGAGAGCATGAGAGGTAGGAATGGTTCATTAGAATTCACAAGCCACATTCTAGCCAACCCGTTACACTGAAATACATGTTTGTTATCGTAGCGTGATGGAGTTCAATTGGTTGGGAATTCTCGTCCTATCGCACTTAACCAATCATACCGTGATCAATTTCTATGGGAATATCAATTTGATTTATATATATATATATATNTATATATATATATATTTATTGTATACCAAATGTATTGGTGGCTCTTTTGAAGAATAAATGTGTTCAAAACGCTAACGTCAGTTATTGCTGCGTGTAATTACAGTGGAATGATTTTCCTTTTTTTTTTAAATTCGGTTTGTATTCTTTATCAGCCGTGTGTTAATGTTTTTATACTGATCACAAATTGTTTGTCCAACTGGATGTAGTAAAATTTGCGTTGAAATGGTTTATTCTCGTAAATACGTAAGTCTCCCTCACATATTTTCCCAAAACTATGTTATAATTGATTGTTTTACTATTATTTTATATATGGGGAGGGATATCTTAGTTATTCACTTTAATTCAGTATTTTAATTTTGACAAGTTTCTCTTTACAGTTTTGTTTTCTACAAACGGGACTTTTAATTACTTTAAAATAAATTGTTTGCATCCATAGACATCACCCATTAAAATGGTATAGTGGACAGAATGAATTATATGTATATTAATTAATTCCCAAATTAGGATGAGTCCTAATGACGCACATAGGTGTCTACGCGAACGAGGGTTGTTTTTCATACGTGGTTTATACCCTTCTCTACACGATAATGATAGTACGTCTCCTTTATACTATTCGTTTTTTAACCCTATTATATTAGTGTAATTACACGCGTATAAACCGATTGGGTATCATGACGGAGGGGGACAAAATAAGTTTGGAGTTCATTGAACTCCAACCTATCTTCACACTCATTTTTCCCCCTTGGTTTATATATATATATTACAATAATTATGTATATGGTAGTATACATATTTGAAACTAAATAAGGGTATTGAAATTATTTTGAATGGAAGGATTTTTTGTTTAACAAGTTGGGTAAAACTAAATTGTGATTTTCTTTATTCATAAAATATATGTTGATATTTCAAAATATTGGATTGCAATGCTAAGCCTTTTTTTCTTTATTTATTCAATTTATTTTAAAGTTTTATCATTTTCATGCGTGTTGCTTAGTTACTTATAAATAAAAATGCTCCAGGCATTAAACTAAAGTTGTTTTTTTTAAATATGAACACCCTCTCACAAGAAGTATTTTAACTATTAAAGAAAAAGTTGTATACTTATCGTTTTCTTATTTAAAAAAATGCCATGGTGTCAGCCCGCAGGCGATTTAAGGCCATGGAATGTTAACGAGTTTAGTTCTGACATTATGGATGTATGTACCGTACAATGAGCCCTCCCACCATTAATCTTAGTTTTCTATACCAGAGCCGCTACTACTTAAATTCAAGTAGTGCCTCATTTGTTCTCACGAGGCTGAGTTCAAAATATGATTATAAGAATTAAAGGTTTTTAAATTCAAAATTTGATCACCATAATAAGTTAGAGAAAGATCAACAAATATTTACTAAATAAAAGTGTATTGGGTCTATGTGTGGAAATTAAATATAATAACTGTAATTAATGTAGTTAAACACTTATACAACAAAATATATTTTTTATTATGATATATTGAAGACATTTCCAAAAATGTGTAATTTAATTAAATATACGTGCATCACTATAAAGGCTTAGAAGATACTTAACATGAATACAATTAACAACATCTTGGAACAAACTAATAGTGAAATTATAATCACGACTACCTTTAACTACACCGTACTACAAAAATACTAAGTGGTTTTGAACTTATCAGGTGTAACAGGTGAAGTGGTGAGATAACTTAAGAGGCAATTTATTAATTCACAATATTTACCACGATAGTCAAATTACTTTAATTATTCCATAAATCAATTAGTGTATATAGTTATTTCATAAAACCGTGTCGTAATTTATTTTAAGGACATAGTAATAGATACAGCCGGTATCACTTTAAACCACCTTAATTTGTGTTATTGTTTATTTATTTTATCGGTGGTAAATACAGTGTTAACTCATCAAAATATCTTGTGTCCACATATTGTCCAATATGTGACCTTTATTTACAGAAGTTGTTTGTGGTGACGCTGTAATCAAGTTAGGTCGACAATGAGGGCACTCCATGGCACGTGTTCTCTATGTTAGTGTAACGGTAACTTCCCCCTGTTGTTTACCAGAAACTTTATTACCCCTTACACACATCTAGTTCTGTCTCTGTCTAAAGCTAATATAGACTGTAAACTTCCGTGCGCTCAATGGGTCGGGTTCTGGCTCACGCCACTGAAAAGGCCCCCGGAATTTCAATATATAATGGCTAATTTAAGTTCACGCCAAATTTCACAAATGTATGCTCTAATTGGCTGATTCCAATTACAGACAGACTGGTGGTCGTATGGAATGTATATATGTGTGTATTATTTCTATGCTGTGATTCAATTTCTAGCTATTATAAATTTATTTGGTTACATTTCAAAGACAATAGAACATTAATCATTTAACTAAAAATGTTTCAGCCATTTTCGATTAAATATAAGGTTTACTTGGCTATGATTTCTTAGAACTGCTTCTTCTAAAGTTAGTTACACATTTAATTACAATGTTATTAGTCTAGCTAATATTTGATTTAAACCATATTATAAACTACTTTTATACATCCATTAATGAATTTCAACAATCAATGTTTTAATTTTTATTAAATATTTTTCTGAGAATGTGTTTTATTAAAATATAATTTATGAATGTGGTAATTTTTTAAGTTTATAGTAGTTTAGTTTTATAAACCAGATTAATTTGTTGAATTTTTGTTCAATTCTTCGTCCGATATATAGTCGCTAGTGTATTTAGTAGCTTGATTTATCGAATAAGCAGTCACATTAAAAATACATTAAAATTTTTATAATTATAGCGAATATAAATAAGTATCTTTCTTTGATCAAAGAAGCTAATTCATAATATGAGAACTACCCTTAAACAATTTTCCCCTAAAAAACCAATAAGCAGTTTTATGTGAGATGTAAAAAATAAACTCCCCAGATATACATTTTAAGAAAAATATTTTCAAAATATTTTCAAAATGCTTCAAGTTTTTGAAAATCATTTATTAGTAAACTACTCTTTATCTAATTTTTACCCAAAAAACCAAGTAAGTGCTATTTAAGCACTCAATCATTCCCTAGATTTCCATTTTAAACAAAATATAGCTATTTTCGAAAAAAAATTAAACAATATCAATCATTAATAAACTATCCTTAGTTCTTTTAGGACTAGAGTGCAAAAAAAGTCTAATATATTGCCCTATAACATCAAGTTTGAACCAAAACCGCAAGTCTTTTCAGATTTGAGGCCAGAAACAATCAGACAGAGACACATGGTGACAGGCAGACATGGTGACAGGCAGACAGATAGACAGACAGACATGGTGACAAGGAAGCAGACAGAGAGACATGGTGACAAGGAAGCAGACAGAGAGACATGGTGACAAGGAAGCAGACAGATAGACAGACAGACATGGTGACAGGCAGACATGGTGACAGGCAGAATTATCTACTTTTATAGGCTTGGACACACAAAAAACGTTGGTTCAACATAATTTTAGAGGTCAAAATTTGTCACGATTGTAATACTTTCTCTTGAAATTAAAAAATATAAAAGCTAAATACGAGCAATAAAATAAAACAAAAATGATACCATCAAGTACGTAAGCCTACATTTATTTTAATCCTTCCACTTTGGAAGCTAAATGTTGTTATTTATCAAATATTTATATTTTCAAGTTTTTTTTAAACTCATGCTTGGATAATTTAAAAAGAAAAGTATAGTTTTTACATGTTGTAAAGTATTTATCAAACATGCCCGGTTGGGA